>CM055955.1:143351078-143491738 GCA_029490685.1 Schizonepeta tenuifolia | reverse complement strand
AGATGATTTTATCGATATGTTCTGGTGTTTGATGCTTATCTTCTTTGCTCAAGAATAACAAAATGTGAGCATGAGGCAATCCACGCTTTTGAAATTCAATGGTGTAAACAACTACAAAATACAAAATATTTATTAGCTTAATAGTCTCACAAACTTTGCAATTAACTTTAAAACATTAATTTAAATATTTAAGTAGTACTTACCTGCTTTGATAGTGCCAAATACTTTGTTCTTTCTAAAGTCTTTTATCATGTGATCTAACTTAAGCTTGAAAACTCGAGCAATGATGTCCGGACGGTCTTCTGGTTTCAAACCTCTTTTATCAACATATCTAACTATCTCTGGCCATTTTGGATTGCAAGTAAACGTTATGAACAAATCTGGATATCCAGCCCATCTACAAATGGCCATTGCATCTTGATAATTTTGAATCATATATCGAGCACCTCCAGTGAAAGATGATGGCAAAATAACTCTTTTTCCATGTTTAGTTAGATCTTTGTCTCCTCCTATAAGTGCATCTGTTAACCCCTTATACATTTCTGCACGTAGTTGTTTTTGATTCCTACACACATATGAGAGTCTGTTTGATTCAACCATTGTATATGCATCTACAATAAATTGTTGAAACAATCTTTTGGTTGACATTATAGCCGATGACTCATTTTGTCTTTCATGCAACCGATAGGCAAAGAACTCTCTAAAACTCACTCTTTTCCGTTGATCTCCATTTGATGAATTTGAGATAGAAAATGGTATATCTTCTCTGTAACCATCTTCACCATATGGGAATAGTAACGGATATTGCAATGCAAGATAGGATGCGTGCAACTCATTTATGCGCTTCAATTGTTTTGATTGTGTTTCGACAATTATATCTCTTTCATGCATTGATTCATCAAAATCGCCTACTATCAATGCTGCCACCTCAGACACAAATGGAAGATTATATCGCCTTGCATCACTTCCTCTCTTACCAATAAGTCTTAACTTGATCTCAGATGTTTCTGACTCTGCAAAGACGTCTTTAACCATTCTAAATGACTTCACCAACACATTATGCTCATCTAGCATTTTCTTGATGTTTCTCAGCATGGAGTTTATTGACATCACCATTTTGCCTAATAAAGTTCAGAGCAAAAAATATATATAAGTTATAATGGTGATAATTATCATAACACAAATAAGTTATATTTTTAAAGATTATAAAGTTAGAAAAAAAATTGAACTAACCTCACGGAGCTTAATCGATTTGCAATTTCATTTTGGGTATCATAGATATAGAGTTGCGCAAATTTCGGTTCATCACCTTCGGATGGAATTAGACTTCCAATCCTATGATAATTTTGGCCATGCATTCGGAACATCGGTGGTGATCTTCCAGTATTTAAACTCTTATCTATCTTTCCTCCCATGAACGTGAAACTGAACATGCTATTGTAGGAGCGAGTATTTTCCAAAAAATGTTTACTTTTATCGCTGCTTCCAAAAATCAAGTCCTCCAACAGTTTTGGAGGTCTACTCATTCGCGGTAGCTGAATTTTGCCGCTCAAGCAACATAATGAGTACTTCGGTTGTTTGGCTTAATAACTTTTATTTAGTCGTTCTTCGTACCAAAAAAATGCTTTACAATGCTGACATGAATATATTGGATCGCCAATATCCCAATACTCTGCAAAATTATTCTCCACCACGTATGAATGATGCATAAGTAGATCTAAGATAAACTTAAATGCATACTTTTTATGATTCTATAATTGTTACTTTTATAATATCTTGATATTTCTTACGTGTGATGTCTATATTATATGAAAAACATTTAAAGTAAATAGAATGATGATGAGTTCTTTATTTTAATGTACGATTATAAATCTATTATTACTTTTTTGTATTCAAATTAACTTAGCCTCATATTTACCTTCATATAGAGGAATTAACAAACACATGGGCATAAAGAACAACTTCAACTTATGAAACATATCACCACATCCGATTATTGTATGTTACTTTAATTAATTCAATTATATTTTAGGCAAAGTTATATAATAAAATGAAGAATGCAAGCACCAACCTGTGTTATCATTGGAAATCCTGTCTTGTAAGTCTTCAGGGCATGACACAACATATAAATATAAAGTATGTTAAATAATCCTTCTTTTTTGGGTCAGTGGCACTGCATTGAAATTTTGAACATAATAAATTGAAATAATTGAAAATTTATAAAATCATTACTAACTCACCATTTTCTAAATTCAGATATTTATCTTCAACACCAGACTGATGCTGCTGAGATTGATTACCTAAAAATTATATATATAAAATAAATATTATAACAAATTATATTACAAAATGATATTTTTATTGAAATGATAATAACTTACCATCATCTAAATTAATTATTTCAGGATGAACTTCATTTCTCACGGAGTTGGAAGGTTCAAAACTGAAATCTGGTAGCTCTTCTGCGTGATTTTTGTTAGCGCTTTCATCAGTCAAGTCAATGAAGACAGGGTTTGTTGGGCTGGCCACTGGATGATGTGAATGATATGGTATTCTATTTTTCCGATTACTGTTTATATCAGATGAGCTGCTTGCAATAACTGCGGCCAAAATTAATTTAATACATAATTTTATTTGAGAATAATTTGTAAATACAGTTACTAAGCATTTACCAAAAAAAAGTTCGAAATACCATTTGTAAGATCATGTAAAGGTAGTGTAGATGCTTCAATTGATGGAGTTTGAAATGATGAAAGCAACTGATGTCGTCTGTGACTTGTATTAAGACCAATGCGCGGCGATTTTGATGGTGGAAGGTTTGTATTATCTGTATCACAAATTTACCCAACATGTTAATATTTTTTTCTCTCTTTTTTTTTTAATACATAAACATGGACTCATCTACTACAATATACTATAAATATTGTAGTATATTTTAGTGATCTTATTGATAAATTATTTTAGTGATCTTATATTAATTTTTGTAACCTTATCGTGATACATCTTATATTAATAAATTATTTTTATACAAATATGAATTACTCTACAATTCTAGAATGCATAGTAATGAATGTTCTCTTCTAATTTCCAGTTGAATGAGCTTCTCATTCTCTATATATTCTTACCATTTTTTTTTTATACTTTTACATATTTCAATAAATAGTTCAATAAATAAATAGTTCAAATATGAACACATATAATGAGAATAAAATTATAATGAGATAATTTAATAATAAATAATTAGAAATTACACAACTTGATATAATATGTAATACGAAAAATTAAATAAAATTTGATCCCTTATTAAATTAATTCCTTTGAAATAAAGTAGTTTAGTCTTAATTTCCTGAATCATTAACGATGCCGAAAATCAGCAAAATAATTAGAATTAATCATTTTACATTGTTACGTGATTTCTGCATATAAAACACCTAACCTACTAAAATAATTTATTGATATGTCCTCTAATCATTTTAATAACATTGAAATACTTAAATTCCTGGGATTAATAATTCACTTATATCTTCGTTGCAAATTAGAATTTGAAGCCCACTAATTAAAGCCCAAATCGATATACATGCATCAATTCACAAAGTTTTATTTCTTACTACTTAAAGTTTTAATTATTGCAGTAATAGTAATCTAAGCATGTACCCAAAAAGAAGAAGGAAAAAAAAAAAGGACAGCCCAATCTATAAGTGCATCTGGTTCGTATTGATAAAGCTTAAAAATGGTAGGCTCAAATTGTATTTTACAATTCAAGATCGATGGGCAGCCAAATTAGTCAATGTAAGTCCATATTATTTATAGATAAATATTTCATTTTTATTGTAAAATAAAAAGGCCCAGAAACCCTACATATAAATAACCCTCCTCAAAACTTAGGGCTAACAACTAATAAGTGAAGCCTACGGCGCCGATAGTTCTTTGTATATCTTCAAATGTTGAAATCTGATCTGAAATCCCCCATTTCTAAAGCATTACTAAATCTCTCATTTTTCTTTCTTTTATCTGATTATTATGCCAAAATCAGTTCAGTTTCATCTCATTCTGAATTCGAAATCTTGTATTACCAACATAAAAGACTAAATTTTGGGATCTGACGTGTCTCCCCTGCCCTTGAACGGTGAAATTTGATATTTTATGCAGTAGAAGGTAAATTGAAATTGTACCCAATTTGTTAAATCCGAATCTGAAGATTGTTTTTTTTGTTTATCTGAGTATGACTTTCCTATGGTGGTCCAGTTTTCATTTGAGAGCATGGTATATTTATTAAATCTGATGTTCTGCAGTTTTGTAAGTGATGAATATATTAAACTTTTTTGTTTGTTGCAGTTATGCTTCAGGAAGTTGCAAAATGATGGATATGAATGACATAATAAGAGAGGTAAGAAAAAGAAAAAAAAATATGCTTCTGATGGTCCCGATACGAGTTACTGGTGTATGGGGGGGGAATACACCAGTTAGGATTTTTGAGCTTTTAAAAAAAAAACTTAACACTTGAAATCAACTTCAACTGAGTGAGAGGACTCAGTTGGGATCTCACAGCTGAGTAAGCAACCTCAGCTGGAAGGTTGGTGCTGTGCGGAATGTGGTGGAAAATAAACTCGTAAAATCAAACTCACGCTTTTATGCACGGTTGGTCAAAACCAAAACTGTTGTTGTGAAAGTATGCAGATTGTATGCGGTTTGTTTGTCAGTTAAGAAATGATAATAAAGACTAAACACAAAAGAAAACACGACACACAAGATTTACGTGGTTCGGAGAGAACTCCTACGTCCACGGGGAGATGTGAGTCCACACACCTCAGTTCAAGTTCTTCTGGACAGAACCACTCAGCTTACGCGGGCTGAGCAACCGTTACAGTTTAGTTTCCGGGCACTAAACAGCCTAAGTCAAGTTTGCGGGTACTTGACGACCTGACTACTCAATTACAGGAAGAGTAAGGTCCTAGCACACTTTTTACGGTGTGAGAAAGGGTAGAATTTCCAACTACAGCTCGATCACGAATGAGAGCTGGATCTAAGGCTTGAGCGAATAAACACTCAAACTAAGATCTAAGACAGATTTTCACTCTATGAACCCTCAGCTACTAATGTTCTATCACTCTTGAACTCTCAGCTGCTGATGTTCTTAGAATAGGAGTTTAGCAGATTTTTCTTTCGCTTGTGATTGAACTTTTCTCTCTTGCTTCAGTCTGTCTCGTGTGTCCTCTATCTCTCGAATGAGAGAATGCCTCTATTTATAGGCGGAGAGAATCAACTAGCCGTTGGAGGAGCAGTTGATCTCTGATCGGTTGATAGCGATGGCTTGTCTCTCATCTCTGCAGACTTTCCTGATATGGCATCTGTGCTCTTCTGCTTTCCATCTGAGACAGCTTTATGTTGGGCCAGATGGGGTAATGACTGAACGGTCAAACCCTCATGTGACTTCCTTTTGAAACTCAAATCTTTGACAGTCAACTTCGGTTTGTCGGTTGAAAGTCTTGACCTTCATCTGAGTGATCTTCAGCTGATGTTCCGATCTGTCGAGTTCTCAGCTGACTTTGAACTTCAAAACAGTTGAACTCCTTGTTCAGATTCTATAACTGAGGTTCTGAAACTGAACCCTCAGTTGTCTTCCACTTCTTTACTCGGTTGGGTTTGAACCCTCAGATGATTTCCTTTTCATCTGATGTTCTCTTCATCTCAACTGTTTCTTATCTGATGAACGCTCAGTTGGTTTCCTTCAACTGATGTTCTGAAGACTTCCCCTTGTTTGCATCTGAACAAATGAACTCTCAGTTGTCTTTCTTCACAACTGATGTTCTGTCTGAGTGACGCCTTGTTGCCATCTTCAGCTGGAGACCTGTAAAGATAAAATCTTAACTTTGCTCAAACAGCGAGCCTAAATTCTAACATTAGGTATTGGCAACATCTACTCGGTTGGGGTCAGCCGGTTTTGGAATTCATCAAAACTTATACTAATAAATTTCCCAACAATTTCCCCCTTTTTGATGATGCCAAAACCACTTACAACTTGAAACCACTACTGATCTTAAACCTCACTAACTTATCTAAAATCTCAGCTGAAATTCTAGACAGTCTATAAGATAAAACATCAAAGGGTTAGCACAGTTATAACATGGTATTTTAAAAGACTTTGTGATTCAGAGCTTGGACAATGAGGGATTGTTCATCAAGGTGAATCTTATAACGGAATAGTTTTCATTACAACTGATTGTTACAAAAGATAGACTAAAAAAAATCAAAAAAAAAAATTACAACAGTTGCTAGAAAACTAACTGAGCTAGTATTGTAGCCCATACTTGCCAAAAATCCTTACAAAAATTTCCCTCTTAGCAGGTGACTCCTTAGAGATGTCCACTCCATGCTCCTTGCAGACCTGCCTCGCCTCAGATGCAATCTTCTGACGGTTCGGGTTGCTGGAATCCGAGAGAAGAGGTGGCCGATAAGTAACCCTCTTGGGAACTGGACCAGTGTTCAAGTCCAGGTTGGCATCAATCATGGCCCTCCTGAATTGACTGAACATGCCCGGGTCACCTGAGTGCAACTCAGTCAGCGCCTTTTTGAACGCTCTCCTTGGGTCGTCAGTTGCGTAAACCTTCCTGTAATAGAAGTCGTTCACGAACTCCTGCTTGAACATCTCCCAATCCTCATTCCACTCGGTCGGCATCCATTTGTCAGTATGCCTGAACCGACTCTCAACCTTGGACTTTAGAGGCAACCTTTGTTGCTTCAACCGATCTTCCGCCTTTGATTGGATTCTGTTGATGCGGCGTCGGCTGCGGGAGGCAACGTTGCGGTCCAGGTTCTGAGAAACCTTCTTCAGCTCAACCTCGAACTGGTTCACCCTCCTCGCCTGGCTGGCGGCAAACTTTCTGATCCAGCTCGGGTTCATGTAGTCCTTCTCCTTTACATCCATAGCCTTGGCCGCTGCAATGCACTCTTCGGTTGTTATCCCGTCGAGTTCAGAATCCAGCTCGGCTGCGATCTCGGCTATGGAGCTGTAGGAAACTCCAATCTTCTTTGCCTGCTCCAAGTCCTTAGACATTTCGGCTCCACCGACTTCGGTTGTCTTGGCAGCAGCAGACTTCCTTCTCCTCAGCTGAGATTTGGATGGTTGAGCAGCTGGCACTCCTTCTTCTTGGGTCTGTTCTTCTTCCTGTGCTTCACCCTCCTTCTCCTTCTCTTCCCCCTTTTTGGCATCAGCAACAAGGCTTGCTACTGAACCGTCCAGAGAGTTGAGTTTGGCCTCGGTGGATTGAACACGGTTGAAGAGTTCATCGACCGCACACTCCAGTTCGATTTTCTTCGCCAGTTCGGAGTCCTGGCGCTCTTGTTCTGCCTTCTTCAAGACAGAGAGGTTGTCGTTGACCTCTGTCTGAAATGCAACGAACTCAGCCCAACGCGACTCGAACCGGGTCTCCCATTCAGCATCCTGCGTCTGTTGGGACTTGGCCAGATTTGAGTCAGCCAAGGACTTGAAGACATTCACTTCCGACTTCAAGCCCAACAGAGTGGATTTCAGTTCTGACACGTCCTGACTGGTGGAGGAGGAGAGATCATTCATCTTCATCTTTAGCTCGGCATTCTCCTCCATCAGTTGTTGATACTTCACTTCTTGAGCTGCCAACTCCCTCAGCTGGTCATCGTGTTGGTGCTGGAGGTTGGCGAGCAGCTCGGTCCTCAACTGGTTTACCCTCTCAGCCATTAGCTCGCAGATTTGTTCTGTTGAAGGAGCGAGCTGATCAGCTGGAGAAGCTTGAGCAGACTGAGCTAGAGGCTCAGCTGTAACCATGGCTTGACGGTTTGCCAGGTACAGCTTCAGGTTCTCCTCCTCTTCTTTTGCGGCGGCGGCTGCTGCATCGACATCTTCAAGGAAGTCGGCTGATTTTATCAACATGCTGTCAAGGAAGTCGACACACTCCTTTTCAGCTGCCTCCCTGGTGTCCTTCCCTTCAGCCAGACTCTGGTCCAACCGTCTAGTGAGCAACGCGATCCGGTTGTTGTACGCCACCTCCAAGTTGGAATAGTTGAAGTAGGCTCGGATGCGGGACTCATCAGATTTCAGCCTGTCCCAGCTCAGTACCCTGATCGTGTCTTCCTTGACATACCACTGGCTGAAGATCAGGTGGAACTGGTACAGTAGCTCGGTTCCCAGTGTGGCGAAGATGGGCATGTCGCGAGCCGCAGGGAATAGACCCAACAGCTTTTTAAAGCAGTAGGCCACCCTGCCTTCGTGCTCGTCAGCAACAGCCTGCAGGTCCTCCGCTTCATTGATCGGGGAGGGGGTGAGATTGTATGGTTCGGGTTCAAGAGGTTCATCGATGTTGGCCAAAGAGTCGATCCCAACACCGGCATCGAGCTGAGAGCTCGGAATTTGGGATTCAGTTGGGGAAGAGGGTGGAATGGTTTCCTCAACATCGGCCGAAGGAGAGGTCACGATGTTGGCATCGAGCTGAGAGCTCGGAATTTCTGGCTCGGTTTGGGTAGAGAGAGCAAGAGGCTCTGGGGGCGGTACAACATTTGCTCCAGCTGTGGGGGAGGTGGTAGCATCTTCGAGGTCCTCAGATGAGGAGGATGCATCCGACGTCTCCATGCCCTCAGCCTCATCAGCTCCGGGGCCTCGAGGTGCGATCTCGAATGATGCGGCCTCAGCTGAGCGGCTGGATTCAGAACACTCCTCAGCAGGTGTGGACTCGACCTGCGCTCCCTCCTCGTCTGGAGCTTGTTCCTCAGCTGGCTCCTCAGCTGGAACTTCAACTGGCTCATCAGCTGACTCGTCAGCTGGCACATCAGTTGGCTCATCAGCTAGCACCTCAGCTGCCTTCTTGATTGTCTTCTTGAACCTTACCCTTAACTTTTTCTGGGCAGGTTCATCAGTCGACTCCGTCTCAACGTCAGCTCGGCAACGTGGGGCTTTGGATTTTGTTGGGCGAGCAGCAGCTTGTTCTCCCTCAGCTGTTGACTTAGCTGGCCTTCCCGACTCCCTCTTGTCCTTGGGAGTGTAGACACTCCTCAGCACCTCCTGTGCTTTCTTGGCTGTCGGGAACAGCAACAGCTTCTTCAGCGGCGTCTCCTCGCAGTCAGCCCAGACCATGTTGCGGTCCTTTGTTGCGAGGAGGATGAGGGCGGAGATTTTGCATCCGAAGTTGAGCGTGCCCTTCACACTCAGCAGCTTCTCTCCAGACTCAGTCGTAGTCTCAGAGATCTTCGACTTCTCCATCATCAACTGGTTCAGAAAATATTGGAACCAGTTGATTTGGTATTGGTGCTCCAGGGCCAACAGCTGTTTCAACTTGGGTCGGCTGATGTCGCCGAACGCGCCACTGTATCCGAACACGACCTTCGACACGGCGTCGAACATCAGGCGGTGTTCAGGCTTCAGCTTAGTCCTTTGCATGTTGCTCCTCAACCGCTTTGGCTCTATCAGAGCATCCTGTAGAAATTCATCCGCCTGTTCGTCGGTAATATTCTCCAGGAACTCGGTGGCGGTGTGGTTGATTGGTATGATGTATCGGAGGACATCGGATACGTCAATGGAGAAGGAGACACGACGTATTGTCCTTGCCGGAACATCCCTTTGTCGGCAAGACACCGTCGTAGAAACTCCCTTTGAACTGTCAAGGGGGCGAAGAAGATTGACGTAGAATTCTCCGACTTGACGCCTGAGCAAGTGAGAGGGACAGAGCTTGGCCCATTCCAGAAGTCCGTTCTCACGGAGAGTGTTGGCGAGAGGGGCTAGGACCGGCGACTCTAGATCCTCGTCGGAGAGGATCTGCTCGAAGTGAATCTTCGATACTAACATATCGAACGACTCTTCATACGTTGTAGGCACGAGGGAAGGTCCAGATGATGCCATTCTTTTGCTTTTGGGTGCCATTAAATCACTGCAAAGGTAAAATATATAGGGGAGGAAGAAATCTATTTGCAGAAAAGGGTTAGGCAGAAAAACTGGAAGACGATGAGTAGTATGATTGATAAGCACGAATGTGGAAAGTAGGAGATATCTTCCTGATTTTTCGCCTTATATAGGTCTTTGACTTGGATGAGATCAACGGCTGGGGTTAAATGGCGCGAATCCATCAACGGCTGGGATTACGCGACTGTTGACTATCTTTGACTCGACGTTTTGATCCGAGTTCCAACCAGCGCGTGAGAAGGTGTACAGTTTCATGTCAGCCCAGTCGCACTATAAAGTAGGCTATGGATGCTCAGCGGTATTTTACATTTAATGCGACATGATGGCTATTTTAATATAACTGACTAGCACAGGAATGTTTGAATTTATTTCAAACATTCTCATTTAAGAATATAACACCTTCAGTCATAAATGATACCTGCCAACTGATGTCTGAATCAGCTGTGTTCATTAGTCGAGTTCCTCAGTTGCCGCTTACCATCAGCTGACTCGAGTTCGTCTGTTCAGCTGACGTTTGACGTCTTCAGTTGGCAATCAGTATCTGATATTCCCCTTTCATCTGAGCTTCCCCCTTCATCTGAGCTTCCCCCTTCATCTGAGCTTCCCCCTTAAGTCGATATCCGATTCTTCAGCTCGGATGAATCCTTATCAGCTCGGATGACTCTTCTGCTCGGATGAGTTTTTAGCTCGGATCCAAAAGTCCTAGAAGATCACACAGCATCTTGAACCGGGCTTCAGGAAGAGGTTTGGTGAGGATGTCAGCTCTCTGAATCTCAGTTGGGATCTTCTCCATGGACACATCCTTCTTCTCAATATGATCTCGGATGAAGTGATGACGAATATCGATATGCTTAGTCCGAGAGTGATGAACAGGGTTTAGAGAGATAGCTATGGCACTCGAGCTATCACAATGTATGGGAACCTGTCCAGTTGAGACTTCATAATCTCTCAGCTGCTGCTTCAGCCACAATACTTGCATGCAACAGCTTCCGGCAGCCATGTACTCTGACTCGGTTGTCGAAGTAGCAACACACACTTGTTTCTTGGAGAACCATGAAACCAGCTTGCTTCCCATGAACTGACAGTGTCCAGAAGTAGATTTTCTGTCCAATCGATCTCCTGCTAGGTCGGCATCTGAGTATCCAGTCAGCTGGATATTGTCATCAGTTGGGTACCACAATCCAACATTGACAGTTCCCTTCAGATACTTAATGATGTTCTTTGCTGCCAACATGTGTGCTTCTCTTGGTTGGACTTGAAAACGAGCACATGCTCCAACTGCGTATGAAATGTCTGGTTGGCTGGCAGTTAGGTAGAGCAGCGAACCGATGATCCCTCTATACTGGCTGGCATCAATGAGCTTTCCCTCAGCTCCTGGTTCGATCTTCCAGTTCGTGTTCATAGGGATCTTGGTTGTCTTACTTGTCTGCAATCCGAACTTGGTGATGAGCTCCCTTGTATATTTGGACTGGTTGATGAAAATCCCTTCAGGTGACTGCTTCACTTGTAATCCAAGGAAATAATTCATCTCGCCCATCATTGACATCTCGAACTTTTCCTTCATAAGATCGGAGAATTTCTTGCACAGCTCCTCCGACTTGGACCCGAAAATGATATCATCGACATAAATTTGCACGACAAGTATATCTTCTTCAACTTTGATGGTGAACAGAGTTTTATCAACTGAACCTCGTTTGAACCCCGAGTCCAGTAGAAATCCACAAAGAGTGTCATACCATGCTCTTGGTGCTTGCTTTAGACCATAGATAGCTTTCTTCAGCTTGTACACTCTTCCATCCCCAGTCTCAAAACCAGGAGGCTGTTCAACATATACATCTTCTTTTATATCTCCATTGAGGAATGCACACTTCACATCCATCTGATATACTTTGAACTTGTGATGTGCGGCATAAGCTAGAAAGATCCGGATGGCTTCCAGCCTTGCAACTGGTGCAAAGGAATCTTCAAAATCAATTCCTTCTTGTTGGCAGTATCCTTGAGCTACCAACCTTGCTTTATTCCTCACAATGAATCCAATGGCGTCTCTCTTGTTTTTGAAAATCCACTTTAGTCCAATCACCTTGACACCATTTGGTCTTTCTACCAACTCCCATACACAGTTGCGTAGAAACTCATTCAATTCTTCTTGCATGGCTGTTGTCCAGTGGACACAATTGAGAGCTTCCCCAACATTCTTCGGTTCTGGAACATCAGCTACATAGCAAGAAATCATGGCAACATCTCCAGCTTGCTCGAACTCCTCTAGAACTGCCAATTCCTCAGCATATTGGGCATAAGTGTTGGATTCTTCCTCGGTTGATTCTGGATTTGCAACTCTGCTCCTTGTGCGCACACCCTCGGTTGGATCTCCGATGATGTCGTTGGTGGAATGAACTTCATACCATCTTCGGTTGCGTTTTCCTTCTTCTTCCAACAGTGGCTGTTCAGACATCTGAGTTGGAGTCTTCAGAGCTGGTGATTGATCAGCTGTTGAGTCTGGATCCTCAACATTTACAATAGATTGAACCGAGTTCGGTTGGGCATCGGATGCTGATGCAGTTGGAGGGACATCAGCTGAAGTTCCCCCTAGGGACGAGCTGAGGTCTTCGCATTCATCTTCAGAGGAGTATGGGTCCTCATCCTCAGTTGCCCATACCAGTGGTTCAGCTCGGTTCTTTTCCCGAAGAGCTTGCGAACTGGTGAGATTTGGTAGAACAGCTGGATCCGCGTGTTGTTCCTTTACCTGTTCCCTGCACTCGAAGGTAGATTCATCAAAACTAACATGAGGTGTTATTTCCACAACACGAGAGCTGTTGTTGAAAACTCTATATGCCTTGATCCGAGCTGCATATCCAAGAAATATGCCCTTCGAAGCTTTGGCATCAAAGGTTTTCAACTGAGTCTTCCTATTGTTGTGAATATAACACTTAGATCCAAAAACACGAAGATAAGAAATATCTGGCTTTCTACGTCTCCACAACTCGTAGGGCGTCTTTCCCAACCGCTTGGTGAGAAGAGATCGATTCTGTGTGTAGCATGCTGTGTTGATCGCTTCAGCCCAAAATCTCTTAGGCAGTGCTGAGCTCGCTAACATGGATGTGGCTGCATCCTTCAGAGTTCTATTTCTTCGCTCAGCTACGCCATTCTGTTGTGGAGTACGCGCGGCTGATGTCTGATGGGTTATGCCATTCTTTTCGCAATACTCAATGATGGTTTCATTTAGAAACTCCGTTCCACGATCTGATCTGATAGATATGATCTTCATCTCTTGTTGGTTCGATATCCGATCCATCAACTTGGGCAGCTCATCTCGGGTCTCACTTTTGTGGCGCATGAAGATGGTCCACGTATATCTTGAGTAGTCATCAGTTACAACCAATGTATATTCGTTTCCATTAATGCTTTTTGGTGTAACTGGCCCGAAGAGATCCATGTGGATCAGCTGTAACACTCGGTCAGTTGAAGGAGTTGACTTCAACCGGAAGGAGGTTCTAGCGAGCTTTCCCAGCTGGCAAGCACTGCAGATGTGTGTTGTTGAAAACACTCGGTTAGGTATGCCTCTTGCATGTTCTTGTCTGGCAAGTCGGTTCATCGTCTTGAAGTTCAGATGGTTGAGCCTTTTGTGCCACAGCCAGCTCACATCCGAACTGCTCTTTGACAACAGGCAAGTGTCAGGGAGGCTGCTGTTCCAGTTAGCGTAGTATACATTCCCTGTTGGAGATCGATTTCCCAACAATATCACCTGCTTTGATCTGACATCTTTAACTCTACAACCCTGTGCATCAAACTTGACAGAGAACCCATTATCACAGAATTGGCTGATGGAGAGCAGATTATGCTTCAATCCATCAACAAAAGAGACATTAGAAATTGAAACATGATTGGTTTCAAGGGTACCGTAACCTCTGGTATAACCTTTTGAGTTATCACCAAAAGTAACTGATGGACCTTCTTTCTCCACGAAACTTCCAAGCAAATCCTTCAGATTTGTCATGTGTTTCGAGCATCCACTATCCATCACCCACATTGTTGTAGATGCCTTCTTCTTCCTCAGCTGTTTCTCCTGTACCTGCAAGGAGAAACTCGCTTAGGTCCCCAATTTCAGTTGGGTCCTGGAGGGTTAGAACCAGTTCCCGCTGGAACCGTGCGTCGCTTTTCTCTGTACACTCGAATAGCCTTGTCATTCCAAATGATCTGCCCATTTTCATCAATTATAACAACACCCCGGTTATCCTTAGGCTTGTTGTTTGAAATGATGCTCTGTTTCTTGGGAGGAGTTGGATTTCTCCCATGTTGGGCTTTAGGAGGTGAGGCTTTCCCCCTGTTTTGATGGCGATTCTTATCCTGTTGAGTTTGTCTGTGAGGTCAGACGCCATTGTGGAATCTTCTTGGCTGATTCTGATTCCATTGCCTTGGCTGTTGACGATAGCTGTTCATACCCGGATGTTGATTCATGTTGTGGCATGAGTAACCATAGCTGTCGTAACTTTTCCACATAGGTTGACTCTGTTGGAACCTCTGATTGTTGTGGTGATGGAACCGTTGTTGATTATGTCGGTTGAAGCTTGGTCGGTTCTGTTGGTTCCATCTCTGTTGTGATTGGTTTGTTGGTCGGTTATCACGTCGGTTCTGAGCTTGGATATGTTGTCGAATTTGAGCTTGATTGCGACTCCGACGTCTCCGATTCCTCCGTTGAGTCTTGGAACATTCCCCCTCGGTTGTAGACTCCAGGGACTGTTTCGTTGGTGCTCCATCTGCAGCTCCTTTGCCTTTCTCAGCCGTAGTTACCTTTATCGGTTGTGAGGGTGTTTGTTCAGTTGCATACTCAACTGTGTTAGGTTTGGCAACCATGACTTCCTTAGCTCTGGTGAAGGTAGCTGGTGGAATTCCAGTGTCCTTTGCCACGTCGTATCCGAGTCCAGACACATCATCCGTTTGCCGTCTGTATTTGATGAGATTATCGATGATCTCGGATGACTGATATAGCTTTGTCAGGTTGTCCTTCTCAGTCTGAAGATCCTTGGGAAGAACAGCTATATGCTCGTTCTGGGCATCTGATGTCTTTATCAGCTGGTCGATCTGAGCCTCTTGCTTGTTCAACTGTTCGTTCTGTGCCTTGATCTGTTCCTTCAACTATTCATCGGTTGAAGCCTCAGTTTGGTTGGCTATACTCAGTTAACTTTTCAGCTGGTCAATTTCTTCAGCTTGTCTCTTGATTAGATCGTCCTTTTCGGTTAAGGAATCTTCAAGCTTGGCGAACTGGGCTTGAAGATTCTTAAACTCAACCGACTGCTGATGCAGTTCCTCACTGAGTTCTTGAAAATCATTCCAGGAGGGTTCCAACTCATCGTTCATAGATTCTTGCATGTTAGAAGTATTGGAAGAATTTAAGCAAGCAGGATTAGATTGTACCTCAATATCATCTTGGTCGGTTCCAAGTGCCATGAGGCATTGATCCGGACTGATGACTTTGTTGGTAGAGGTCAGGTCATCCTCATCTTCAGTGTCTGTGAAGATGTCCATATCGTCAGCTGCCTCTTCAGCTACCATGGCCTTGTTCTTTGCAGTTTGCTTCGCCCTTAGTGCTTCTCTTTCCTTCTTTGAGAGGTCTGGGCAATCGGCTTTGAAGTGTCCTTCCTTGCCGCATTCGAAGCAACCATTGGTGACTGGCTTCGAACTGTCTCGAGTTCGGTTTGATTTATAGAAACGTTTATATTTGCCGAACCGAGTATCCATATCGGCTAACTTCTTTGACAACGCTGCAATGTTCTGTTGCAGTTCTTCTCTGCTCGGCTCCTTTGCAGTCGTGTCAGCCGACCTGGTTGGCCTTGACGATCTCGACTTTGAGTAGTCAGCTCGGAGGGCAACTGACTTTGATGCTGAGCCGACATCCTCAATTCTATTTTTCTGACTTGAGGGCTGCGACCTCCTTCTGTTGACCTTATACTCATTTCCTTTCAAGATTGAGAATAATCTTTCAGTTCCCATTTCACCTAGGTCAGCTCGGCTCTCGTGGATATTTGTGAAAGTATCCCACTCAGCCGGTAGAGCTTGCAACACTTTGAGGTTTATTTCTCTTAGAGTGTATTTTCCTTTCCGGATGGATTGGATTCTTCTGATGATGTCCATAAACCGAAGCTCTAGCTGATCTATAGTCTCATCAGGTCGCAGACTGAAATTGTCAAAATCTTGACATGCATGCGAGAACTTGTTTTCCTTTGTCTCGTCGCTTCCTTCACTTAGCGAGGCCAGGATGTCCCACATCTCTTTTGCGGTCTCACACTCCTCTATCCAGGGCAGATAATCTTGTTCAACCGTGGACATTATTGTGCTCTGAGCCCAGTTATCCAGCTGGCTCACCTTGGCCTCCTCCGGAGTGTAGTCCTCTGGCCGTTTCTCCACATACTCCACCACTGCATCTCCATCGTTGGGATTTGTGGGAGTGCGAAGTATTCTGTCTCGTATGACGATTGGTCCAGATGTGAGAACTTGTTGCATCCTATGAAGTTTGGACAAAATGATCTTCTTCATTCGAGTTCTCCATGATGTATAGTTGACAACAGAGAACATGACCGTGATCTTGTCCTTGACGTCCATCTGCACAAACAAAAGCAGGACAACAAAAATGCGAGCAAGAATGCACTAGCGTGAAAAGACCTGTTCAGTTGACCACTGAAGAAAATTCTCGAATTCACACCTCGTGAAACAGAGTCAGCAGTCTTTTGAACCACTGCTCTGATACCACTTGATGGTCCCGATACGAGTTACTGGTGTATGGGGGGGGGGAATACACCAGTTAGGATTTTTGAGCTTTTAAAAAAAAAACTTAACACTTGAAATCAACTTCAACTGAGTGAGAGGACTCAGTTGGGATCTCACAGCTGAGTAAGCAACCTCAGCTGGAAGGTTGGTGCTGTGCGGAATGTGGTGGAAAATAAACTCGTAAAATCAAACTCACGCTTTTATGCACGGTTGGTCAAAACCAAAACTGTTGTTGTGAAAGTATGCAGATTGTATGCGGTTTGTTTGTCAGTTAAGAAATGATAATAAAGACTAAACACAAAAGAAAACACGACACACAAGATTTACGTGGTTCGGAGAGAACTCCTACGTCCACGGGGAGATGTGAGTCCACACACCTCAGTCCAAGTTCTTCTGAACAGAACCACTCAGCTTACGCGGGCTGAGCAACCGTTACAGTTTAGTTTCCGGGCACTAAACAGCCTAAGTCAAGTTTACGGGTACTTGACGACCTGACTACTCAATTACAGGAAGAGTAAGGTCCTAGCACACTTTTTACGGTGTGAGAAAGGGTAGAATTTCCAACTACAGCTCGATCACGAATGAGAGCTGGATCTAAGGCTTGAGCGAATAAACACTCAAACTAAGATCTAAGACAGATTTTCACTCTATGAACCCTCAGCTACTAATGTTCTATCACTCTTGAACTCTCAGCTGCTGATGTTCTTAGAATAGGAGTTTAGCAGATTTTTCTTTCGCTTGTGATTGAACTTTTCTCTCTTGCTTCAGTCTGTCTCGTGTGTCCTCTATCTCTCGAATGAGAGAATGCCTCTATTTATAGGTGGAGAGAATCAACTAGCCGTTGGAGGAGCAGTTGATCTCTGATCGGTTGATAGCGATGGCTTGTCTCTCATCTCTGCAGACTTTCCTGATATGGCATCTGTGCTCTTCTGCTTTCCATCTGAGACAGCCTTATGTTGGGCCAGATGGGGTAATGACTGAACGGTCAAACCCTCATGTGACTTCCTTTTGAAACTCAAATCTTTGACAGTCAACTTCGGTTTGTCGGTTGAAAGTCTTGACCTTCATCTGAGTGATCTTCAGCTGATGTTCCGATCTGTCGAGTTCTCAGCTGACTTTGAACTTCAAAACAGTTGAACTCCTTGTTCAGATTCTATAACTGAGGTTCTGAAACTGAACCCTCAGTTGTCTTCCACTTCTTTACTCGGTTGGGTTTGAACCCTCAGATGATTTCCTTTTCATCTGATGTTCTCTTGCTCTCAACTGTTTCTTATCTGATGAACGCTCAGTTGGTTTCCTTCAACTGATGTTCTGAAGACTTCCCCTTGTTTGCATCTGAACAAATGAACTCTCAGTTGTCTTTCTTCACAACTGATGTTCTGTCTGAGTGACGCCTTGTTGCCATCTTCAGCTGGACACCTGTAAAGATAAAATCTTAACTTTGCTCAAACAGCGAGCCTAAATTCTAACATTAGGTATTGGCAACATCTACTCGGTTGGGGTCAGCCGGTTTTGGAATTCATCAAAACTTATACTAATAAATTTCCCAACAGCTTCAAGTGATAATTTTGTTGTGTTCGTATGTGTTACCTTGATTTGAGTGGATTTTATGTGTTTTTTGCCCTAATGTGGTAGACTTTGTAATCTTCCGCATGCTGGTTTGAATTGAGGATGAATTTTTGAACTTGCACTCCCCTCCGTTGATAATCTTTGCTCTTCTTCAAATGTGTGATGTTGCAGAAAATGGTCTGAATATGCGGGTTTTTTTGGTGAAGATGTTTCCCGTGTTTGTTTGAAAAAGATTTTTTTTCTATGTTAGAGAGAAGGAAGATAATGTCTTATTTATATATCTGAAAAATTTGTATCTCAATCTATATATATGATACTACAGTTGCAAAGTAATAAAAAAGTCCATGCCACAACTTAAAGCTTGATAGATTGGGCGGCAACATGGTGAGCTGCAGACTTTTAGATAAGCAACAGTGATTTTTTTTATTTAGCTATAATGATTGCATATGCATTTTTGCATTTTTTATTTCGTGAGAGGTCCTCTATGCCTTATTAAGTCTATTTGTGAAACTTATTTTATATTTGTTATTAGATTTCTTTGACAGACAATTTAGTTAATTCATAGATTATATTATTTTTAACATATTAAAGCATCATAGTAATAGCGTGTAATATATTCTTAATATAATTAATTCATTAATTTCCTATTTAATGGATTATTCCCTTGAATAATTATATTATGATTTTCTTAATACTTAATCTGCCATAGCAGTAAATTTAGAACTTCTCTTTATTTGCAAACCTGAATTATTAAGTGACTGCAATTTTTTCGAAGTAATGTAGTATCATGAATGATCGTTTTTAATTGTAGAATTGATTAGAAAAAAATAAATCATTTACATTTTTTATAAATTTAGATAGCAAATCTTGTAAACATGCATTAGATTACAATAGATACTAATATTAATTGCCAATTTTAGGAAATAAGTACATTAATCTCAAATCATAACATCAGCCTACCCCAAAATACAAAAAAGATTTGAGATAATAAAAGTTAGTTTGAAATAACCATCATAAACCATACAAAAACAGATTACGACATGAAGAGTGCTTCTACTCTTTCTCCTTCTTGATTGGAATTTTTTATTTTTTTGATGGTTTTGTTGCGGAAAATTCATCGATGAGGCATCTCTTCGTTGAGCCATCGTCAATCCATTGACTTGCTATTTGTAGTTTTGAATTAGTATCATTTGGTGTGTCTCCAGCAATGATTTCCAAAATAGAATTTGAGCTCTCCCCCAAAGCAGTAGTTGTCTCTTGCCTGTGATCATTTGTTAGTGTTGAGACAGAGTTATCATTTGGTGTGTCTTCAGCAATGCTTTCCAAAATAGAATTTGAGCTCTCCCCCAAAGTAATAGTTGTCTCTTGGCTGTGAATGTTGTTGGCAGCATATGTAGCAATAACTTGAGGATCATTTGTTAGTGTTGAGACAGAGTTATATTTCCATCTTTCCCCAGCAGCAGCCTTAAATTTGATCATGAGTTTTTGATTTAGTAGTGCTTGTACAATCTCATTTGGTAATTCTATGTTTTCATCTCCCTAAATAAGATAAGAAAAGTGCAAATGTGAACTGGTATAATTCTAAATCCTAAAATTATAGAAATGTATTACATAAGTTAAAAGTTGTACCTTTGTGTTAGTCACAGCAGTAGCTAGTTCAGCAGCTTGCTTACCAATTAACTGCACACCTTCTCTATCCCATATTATAAATGTTTCACATCCAGATTCATCAGCAAGAAATACAGTAAGTTTGTAGCGGATACTTCCACAAGCATTATAGGTGTTGCACTTTCTACAAAAGAAGCTATTCTCCACTTTCTTCAATTTAGAGTGGCACTTTTTGCAAGCAATGTAGAACCAACCATCACTTGTATCAATATTCATCACTGTCCCACAGATCCAAAACATTCCACCCTATTGAAATAACAAATGCAATAAGAAATTTGAACATGAAATCATATTCACACAAAAGGTATTGTAGGTTGACATAATGAATTAGATATTGAACCTTATCAATTTTGGACAGTTCTTTTATTGATGGAAGAAATTTGATTCCAGCTGCAATGTCAGCTTGTTCCTTGTGAAGTACTGCTAATGATAGTCAAACTTTGGGTGGCTTCACTGCATCCAGAAAGATGCAACAACTTAGTAGTCCTTTTCAATGTTTCAACTTGTTGGAGTAGAATATAAGAGATGATAAAATAACAGAACATCTAGGCTTTGTATCTTTTCATATATTCTGAGTTAAATGGTTTGGCTATAATTTAAAGTATGGCTAAGAAAACCTTTTTATAATCTGAAAAAAATAAAATTTTGAAGTATTCATGGTTTTACATACCTGTGCAAGTAGCTCTGTCTAAATTCGTGAACTTCAGGCAAATCACAATTTAAGAGAATTTTGGTGTGATTATAACCGTTGCTTAGCTTAATTGCACCTGTTAAAGGGATCATTTATTACTATATTAACTTCTCTACAATAAGAAATAATCATAGAGGTTTAAGTAAGAAATTTAACATAAATAGGTAATTGTTGTGCTACATTACCATTGTGCATTGTTGGCATACATAGCTGCAAGATGATAATGTTTACATCTTCTTCACGCTCTCTGAATTCTTTGATGCATTCTTCTGCATAGTTCTCCCATAAAGTGCAGTCAAGCTTAACCCCCCTACTCATCATAAAAAAACACTTTACAGCAGCAATAAATAGAAACAGTTTATTATGTAATGTATATTTTTTTGTAGTATACTTGGTATCTTCCAAAATCAGGTCAATAAGTAGTTTTTGGGCTCCAGCTCTTGTTGTTATTTCTTTTGGACCGTTTTTGTGCACCACCTTTGCCATAACATCTGGAAATGAATAAAAATTATATAAGTTAACATATTTATCAGATATCATAATCAGAAGATAAATGATTATAATGAAAAATGTGTATGAAGTTTACCGATTGGAACTGCATTGATGATATTCATAGATTTGATTTCTTCAAAACTTTTGAATGAGTAAATCTGTTTAGGAAAAGTTTCATCTTCCTCAACACGGACTTTTGTTTCCCTAATGATAATTGCTTTATATTTGTGAGGCGTGGTTCTGTATTTCATGTTGTGTGTGATGACGAAATTTTGCAAACCATAGGCATGTCCCTCTTTAAACAAATTCTTGAAATATTTGATTATTCCTTGCGGTACAGTGAAATGCATGCGAACTCCCTGCATAAATAAAATATCATTTAAATTATTGTTTATGTAAATGTAAATGACATTAATAGATTCTAAAGAACAATAGTCTGAAAATGTTATTTTGGAAATATCTATGCTAAATCTATCTGTAATACCCCAATCAGAATGGACCTTTTGGTAATACTTTCCTGTTTTTCCCAATATGTTGTGTATGATATGTAAGAGATGGGAAAATAAAAATGTATGCTTGCCTTTTATGTATAACTGAAATTGATGGTTTCAAAGTAGACTATAGATAAATGTATGATATGTTTTAACTTTTTTCTACATTCGGTGATGCTTATACCTCTTCATCATGGAATATCAACTCCAAACTCCTTGGATCATTTGTGTTTGAAGGAACTTCATAGCATCTAACACATCTTCCTTTGGTTGTAGGAAATGGAGTGAGAGGAGTGAGATCTTTAAAGACAGACCACCTTCCCATGGTTCTTGAAATCTGAAATTTAATAGAAGTAGCAATTAGTGATGGTGTGTATATGCAGAAGTAGAAGTGCAATGTAATTTTTTTCAAAATGTAAATTTCATCTGGTTAACAGAAAAAATTCCAAAAAAATGCACCAGGAAAATCATATTTGTTTGCAATGAAACTGAAATTTATGCAGGATTATGACAAAATTATAATCTCATTTCAGTAGCATGACTGAAATTGAAATCACATATATGAGTTGTAGAAGATGAGTAGAAGATTTTTATCCTGAGTATTGTTTTGGAAATCTGAAAAATGGACTGGTAAAAGTTGAATATATATTACAGTGAAAAGTGCCATATTTGAAAAAATTTGAAAGTTGAAAATTCCCTCCTTGTAAATTCCCGCTCCCAGTAAGAAAAAATGTGGTAATTTTTTATTGCTAGGCTGCACACAAGTAGGGATAGTGAAATAATTATTGGCGGAAAAGTTGATGGAATACTGTAGCATCACAATTCTGTTTTAGTATATTTATATTGATTATATGTCCCTTAATGAAATCAATGAGAGTAATGTACAATTCACGAGTCTCCAACTTGAGAATTCGTGATATTTAATATGGGCAAATTTTTGTGTGAGACCGTCTCATATTGTGAGATCGGGCGATTCGGATCTGATCCAGGTTGATTCGGTCAAATCGTTGATTTTTTTTTCGATTTTTCTTTTTAAATTTTTAGATTTATTTCCCCCTCCCCCCCCCCCCAACCAATTTTCTTTGTTTGTCTCTTCGTTTTTTTGTTTGTCGTTTCTTCTTTGGTTAAGATTCGAGCGAGGAGAGCCGAAAGCCTCGGAGCGAGCCAAAAAATCCAAATTGTTGTCCCACGATCCTTATATAGTAATCAAATCAAAGGCGGAGACGGAAAAAAAAAATTGTAAAAAAATTCGAAAATAAAAAAAATTAAATATATATATAGGCGCGTGAGAGGTTGCATGCGCCTCGCGCGGTCTCACAAAATGAGATGCGTCGTACGAGTAGAGATGACAATGGGTCGGGTACCCACCCATTAAGCATTTCCCAAATCCAAACCCATGAAAGTTTTCAACACCCAAACCCGATTAAAAAATAATTTTAAAACCCATACCCGATCCGAACCCGTTGGGTAATACCCATTTATTACCCGCTAAAAACCCGAATAATAAAAAATAAACATCAAATAACAAAATATTATAAATATGATTAAAACATAAATATCAGCAGAAAATTTCACTAAAAGTAATCTCAAAGCAGAGTACAACGAACTTACAAAATCTTAAAGCATAATTAGAAGTATGAATTATTGATGTTGTCGTTGTGTCGTCATATTTCGGAAGTAGATGAGAAACATTAAAGACTTGACGGGTTAAGAAAATCAGATAAAATCCTAAATCTACTAATATTTATACTAATATTTATAATTATATAATAAATTATACATATAATAATATCTTTTATCTTATATATATAAATGAGTTTGGGTAGCGGGTACCCGGAGGTAATTGCCCAAACCCGATCCAAACCCGTGACGGGTTTGCATGTTTCGACCAAAACTCATCCCAAAACCATTTAATATTTTCCAAACCCGTCCCATCAGGGTTTGAAAAGTGCGGGTACTTACAAAAACCCGACCCATTGTCATCCCTACTACGAGGGATAAGCTCTTTAATGTATAATAAGGACAAATTAAAAATTTACGAGCTCGCGATATTGTGAACTGATGAAATTTGATGTATAAAATATAGCGCAATATATCAGATTTATGAGCTCGCAACTTTGTGAATTCTATGGAAAAAAGCGGAAAGGTATAGCAACACTATCTAGTTTTTTTATCCCTTTTTTTTAGAGAATGATTATTTTTATCTTTACTATAACAAAGTGGCTATTTTTAATTTTTACCTCCTTTGTACACTTGATTTTAGTCGTACAATCGCGAAATGCTTATCCTAAAATTGCGAGGTTTAATGGTACTTTTGAGCTTAGGTAATTGTAAAAATATTGAAATATTATTTCAAAACAATCAAACCTTGTGATAATGTTTTATGTTAAAATTTAAAGGATTTTTTTGTTAAATAAGTAGGTTGGTACTTGGTAGCGTCGTAATGGGCTGATCCATAGATAAAAGTACAAAATGGGCTCATATTAAAAGCCCATAAGTATGTTGCCCAAGTATTGTTTTGTTTCGTATAGTTTTTCATTCTCGAATAAGAAAATCCTTTGAAAAAATATTACTACTATTTTCTTTGAGAAGATGACGTTCTTATTGATTGAAGGAGGAGTCAAAATTAGCAGAGTTCGAATTAATTCTTGATGGACGATTTAGGTTCATTAAGAAATTAGATTATGTTATAATTATTATGAGATTGTTTCCATAATTTATTAAGATATTTGATAAGTAATTCAAAATTGATTTATTTAAATAGTTGACTCCTCATTTATGTGGTTAATAGTGGGTACGTTAATGGTGTCCACGGTGAGTATGTGAGCGGAACCATTGTAATTATATGACACTTTATTTTCAGGCTGTCATCAATATTACGAGAAGAATTATAGAATATGGGTTAACTGTTGAACATGCAAAATTACAATTATATTATTATATATAAAATGGAAAAAAATACAAATTAAATTCAACTTAAATATAGTTCCCCAAAAAAATATAGCTTCGGTAATCGCCAGGGTCGCACGAGCCTTAGATTTGCCAACTGGGAATCCGAGAGACCGATCGATGCCATCCAGCCGTCCATATCTTTGCACAAGTTCTATTTCTTCATACCTTTCTTTAATTTGTTTCCGGCAAAGTACAGTTAGTACCCGTTTGGTAGCTTAGATTAGCCAAGATTAGATAATTTATCTTGGCTTATCTAGCGTTTGGTAGGCTAGTTTAATTATCTGAAAAGCCCAATATTAAATCTAGGCCCGGTGAAAAAACCATTGTTCCCTTCGTATAATTGATCCGGCCAATTTGGTAAGATACAAAATCTGGACTGAACATTAGCATCATTGAATCCTATTATACCCCTGTATTTTTTGAATCTCAAACATCGACATCTCTTCTTGGAGGCTTTTCATCGGCTGCACGGCGCTACAGAGGCAGAATTGATGGAAAATATTGTGCTAATCTGTTCTATCTCTTCATCCCAACATTGAAGGCGACGAAATCGACTCCGGCGGAACAGGTTTGTTGATAGTAAATTCTTCAATTCGCGTTATTTTATGATACCCAAAGATTGATTCTTCAACCCGAATTCGTAGGCTTCTATAGGCACGGGCGATCTGTAGCAAAAAATCCTCTCGTTTCATCGACTCTTTCAGCAACCCCCCCAGTCAAGTGTGTTCGATTTCACAGCGTGTCCGATTTCAATCTTTCAACAGGTACTAATTAGGGAAATCACAGTTTCATGCCTCTAGTTTTAAGTTTGAATACGAAAATTAGGGAAATTGTGATTAAAAATTATAGCTTTTGAATCAGAAAATATGAGGCTATCAGTGAATAATTTATGAGTTTTTAACCTGTGCAGCATCTCCACTAAGGTGTCTCTCGTTGTATCAATCATGCTTTGAGAGAGTGGAAACGAGTTTTTTCGTATTATGTCCTGTAATTCAGGAAGTAGAAATATGTTTCATTTTGTTTGGGAATAATTTACCCTACAGTAGGGAGTGAGGATTGAACTGCATATTGATTCAAGCATTCATATATACATAGATACTGTGTTTGAGAGAGAGAGAGAGAGAGAGAGAGAGAGAGAGAGAGAGAGAGAGAGAGAGAGAGAGAACGAGAAAGAGAGACAGAGAGTAACTATATGCATTCTCATATCTACGTAAAAATCTCGTGAATTACTTGTTGTTGACTGCTTCATATTGTCTAGGTTTTTGGCATTCCATAAGATGACAAGAAAATCAGAACGCAAGGCAGTAATTTTTTTACGTGTACAAGAGATAATGCTTCAACACTTGCTCCAATTGATTATAGTCTTTTACCTCCTACTTAGGCTTAGAAGTAAAAAAAGAAAGCGTAGTCAATCTTATTGTATGATCGAAAGAATACCAACTCAGGTTCAACACATGCATAGAATAACCGCAGCAAATGATACGGATTGCATTGTAAACCTTAGGATGGACCGCAACTGTTTTGGCAAACTTTGTAAATTGTTGCAAGAAGTAGGAGGTTTAGCAGATGGCAAATACGTTAATGTCGAAGAACAAGTAGCTATGTTCTTAGGGATTCTAGCTCACCACAAAAAAAATAGAGTTGTTAAATTTAATTATTGGAGGTCAGGGCAAACAGTATCCCATTATTTACATGTCGTATTAAAGGCTATAATTAGCTTGCACGAAATATTCTTGGTGAAGCATAAGCCCGTGACGCACGATGACAATGATCCAAGATGGAAATGGTTCAAGGTGAACCCCGTACTAAATACTTTTCAGCATTACATTCTGCACTGTTTGTTTTTCTTTAAAAAATAATAATCTTTCTTGTGAATTTCTGTTTGATTAGGGTTGTTTAGGAGCTTTAGATGGCACCTACATTAATGTTATGGTGCCTATTGAGGATAAACCCCGGTATAGGATGAGAAAAGGTCAAATCTCTACTAATACATTGGCGGTATGCGATCGAAATATGAAGTTTGTATATGTTCTACCGGGGTGGGAAGGATCAGCTGCTGATTGTAGAGTATTAAGAGATGCGTTGAATAGAGAAAATGGCCTGCGAGTTCCAAAGGGTAGTTACTATAACAAATTATATGAAAATGTTAAAAGGCTGTGATTGATGAATTTTATTGATTAGTACTTGGTCTAACGAAATTCCAACTTGATTCTAGGGAACTACTACTTGTGTGACAACGGATATGCAAATAGTGAGAGGATTTTAGCTCCATATAAAAGTGTCCGTTATCACTTAAAAGAGTGGGGTGGAGCTGCTTCAAGGCCTCAAAACAAGGAAGAAATGTTTAATATGAGGCATACACATGCCCGTAACGTAGTTGAACGTGCCTTTGGTGTCATGAAAATGCGATGGGGAATCTTGCGGAGTAGTTCATACTACCCTGTTAAAGTTCAAAATCGACTTATTATGGCTTGTTTTTTGATACACAACTTCATCCGGAATGAGATGCCTCTGGATCCGTTTGAGGAGCAATTTGATGCAAGTGAGGACGCGGCCCACAATGAAGAAGAGCAGCAGTTTATTGATTCAATTGAATCTTCCCCCGAATGGAACGAGAAAAGAAATCAAATTGCATTGGAGATGTGGTTAGGGGCAGGAGGTATTTAGGACTTGAAAACTTTCAAAATTTGTTAACAACCGGTTGTACGGTGTGAGCTCGAACCGAGCTTATTAGGATTTTTCATTTTTACTGTCCTTTTTTTTTCTGTTATGAAATGAATATGGTTTTTTTTTCAACACTTGTTTTGTACGAACTCTATTAATGGGAGGTTTCACTTACTGTTGAAGTATTATATTCTTTAAAATATGTGAGTTGGCTAAAATGCAGTGAATTATTGAATGTGCACTGTTTTGATGAATGATGTATGCTCAAGTACTCTTGTCCATTTGTATACAACATCATATGCTTGTTTGGAAATATTTTTTGTCAAGATGCTTCAATTATGTCATGTTTTGTATGAGCCCCATAGGCTACTGATGGCCACAAGTTCATATAGAAAATGGCCCATACGCTTGTCTTGGCAAGTCACTTCTTTCATGCATGTGATAGGGTAATTATTGGAGTCCACCTCTATTTATATAACCCAATGTTGTGAGTTCCATGTGTAATCCAGAAAAAACATAAAATACCTCTCCCTCTGATCCATGTCTTTGAGAAAGATCAAATCACAAGGCCACTACCTTTATGATCGCACATGGAATGCCACCATGGATACACGAATCCTTACTACACTTGTGTCGCTCAAACGAGCCCATGTTTGGATTCCACCCAATGTTCCTCCGATGTCGGCGTTGATGACGGCACGAGGCGTTGTCAATGCCGAGTTTGGTCTGCATTTGAGTCTTCCCGACGTGAGAGCTCGTGTTGAAGTGCTTCAACGCCGCTACAATACCTTTCGGCAAATGGTAAACCTACCTCAAACCCACTGGGATCCTCAAGTCAATCAACTCCACACTGATGATAACATGTGGCAAGTTATGATTAGGGTGAGTATGTAAAATGTTATTGACATGCATTTCATCAATGTATCTCATGATCCAGAATATTGTCTTTTTAGTCACCGAATTATATTTCCTGCATTTCATAGAATAATCCTCTTGCGCGGGCGTACTACTTTCATGGTGAGCCTGAGTTTAATTTGATGGAAAATGTATTTGGAATCGACGAGTTGAAGAACGAGGATGAAGAAAATGTAATCAACATAAGTGATAACTCTGTACGCCCGCCCGAGCGTGTCTACATTTCTGATTCTGATAGTGAAGAGGTAACATCTCCTGTCATGAAATCCCATGCCACTTGGGGACGACCGTGGAGCCACGATGAAGCAAACAGGGCTATTGACCATATTCTGCTTTCCGATTATATTCTGCTTGCCGTGACTCGGGAAGGCCCTTGAACATACACAGGCGCTCAGGTTTGTCGGCAAAAATCTCGCAGACGTCGTAAATTTGATCACCTTCGAGGCCTTTGACGTTCTCCAACAATGTGAAGATTTCCTTCTTGGATTCATCCAGATCAAACTCGTACCCAATTCGAGTTGCAATGGTGTCTAACCTCGCATTGGTCGAGCGGGTAATTTCCCCAAGCAAATCAGCCACACCTTTGATAGTATCATCGGCTTTGCGTTTCTCCCTTTACCCTCCCTCTTACTTCGAGCTTCCTCTCTCACACTATTTGCCGTACTATTTTCTCCCACATCATCAACGAAGAAGTCTTCAAAGTCGGGCCGATAGACATCATCATATTCAGATTTGTTTTGTCCTAGGTCCTCTTCGTTGTGCATTTGATCCGCCATGTCTCGCACATCCTGAGCAGCATCTCCAGTAGCCCTATCTTTCCCAAATATTTCTTTCCATTGCTCAAACAAAGGCCATGACTTGTAGCGCATGGTCTTTGCATTAGGATCAGCCTGAGACATGAAATGCTTGTTCTTATTTAGCACAATACTATTGTTCAAAGTTGCTAGCCAAGAAAAAAATACACAAACACAGAATCAACCATGCCATCCACATTATTTTGCTGCTACTATGTTTCATGTTTCATATAAAGTTGGAGGTGAAGAATGTAGTTGCTTCACATGCCTAGTTCTGCTCCAATTCAACCCACACTTGTCTATTTTCAAAGCTAAACTAAGGTATAGAGCTATTGTGCAGGAGCCTATTGAGTTGCCACAAAAAAGGATAAAAATTTCTGTCCTAAGTTATTGAGTTGTCACCTCCATTGTTTGTCTTACCAGGAGGCGTAGTTTGTCCATGAATAACCACAACATTGTATCATTAAAAGCTATTAAGACGAATGATAAACATTAATTACCTTTACAATGGACTCCCACTGCTCTTGGGTGCATGAAATGGTGTGAGTTCCATCCTCGTTGAAGCCGACGCCGGAGCGAGAAAACATCAACGTCAGGGATCCGTAATTTTTCTTCCACGTTGTAATCTTGGAGGTGATGTGGGGTGTTCCTTTCAAGTCGGTACCAGGAAATTCCCTTGCAATTGCGTCCTGGAGCCTTGGGAGGTAGCCCATCTTGAAGCCATTATCGGACTTCCATCCCAATGCGACAAGCTCCTTCAATGATGCGAGGAGGACAGCTTCCTCCCGCGGAGTCCAACTCCGTCTACCCCTGTCAACTCTTGGTGGCTTCGAACATGTTTGATCATTGCTCCCTTTTCAAATAAGAAAAGCATTATAAAAATATATGATGTAGCAAGATACTTGGCATTGCATCCATCTTGCAAGTTCAATACGATAATCATAAAACATAAAAAGTGTATAACAGAAAATTCAGAAATCTTATTATGCTACTTGTATTATTTAATACAACTTTGCCCTACTGAGATTTTAAATCTTTGATTCACATTCATATGCCCTATTAAACATAGATCATTGCTTCATATTCAAATTCCTACTGCCCTATTCCATTCATATGCATATGTATTGTAGGAAACAGAAAACTCCATGTAATTAATCCTTCGTAATGTCAAATCCAATTGATATGATTAAGGAATCTACAAATGCAATTACTAGTACCATAAATTAATAAACACAAATCTTGCCAATAAGAATAATCTAGGAAAATCCGAAGTTTAAAGTAGAAATTAAACCCCAACAAGAGTGATTCCAGGCTCAAATTCACGTCGAACAAATTTCCCAAACCGGTATAAAAATCGAACAGAAAAGAGAAGGGATCCCTAACCTTGTTGGGTGGTACTCATTTTGGTCTCTGTTCTTCACCTTCGGCGCCGACTTCAGGAGGATTAAATCTCCTGTGCGTAGGGTTCTGAGGGGTACTCGATATATGGCTTGTTCATTTCATATATATATTAGGTAATACTTGTAAATTATTTATTAGGTTAGGGGTATATATGGTATTTTAAAAGTTAATCATGGATTTTATCTAACCTACCAAACAACAAAAATTTTAATCTTACATTTCAATTTAACCTACCAAACACCTATATTAGTTTTTCTATCTTAACATATCAAGATAAACTATCTAAAGTTTTTTTATCTATGCATATCCTAACATGGCTACCAAACGAGCCCTTAATGCTTTATCATCAAATTGGTCACACAATGCACAAATTTACCAACTTTAATACAAAGGAAACTTAAACCTCCTACAATTTCTAATCTGAATAAAACTATCAAAAAAATGATCGATGATTCCAAACATAGTGATACACGAGTTAGCAAAAAAATATTATATTGATACAAAGTCGAAAAATAGAAGCATATCAAATTTGAAACTAAGATCAAGTAGGATTTCGGCTCCAATAAGCAAGTCACTTGCTTAGCACGTGACCCAACTCGTTTTACATCAATTTGATTATTCCGCACTCAACTTAAAAAGACAAAAATTTGCGTGGAACTGTTCCACCGTGCAACACCCACCCGCCCGACCCGACCCGACCCGTCTTGTTTGACCCGGGGTTGATCCGGTCAAACCCCCATTTGACCAGTTTATTTTTTTTTTAATTTTCCAGTTTTTTTTTTAATTTCATTTTTTTACCCTTTTTTTTGTTTGCCGCTTCTTCTATGGTCAAGATGCGAGCGAGGGGAGCCGAAGGCATCGGAGCGAGCCGTAATAGTCCAAAATGTTGCCCGCTGATTATCCTTATTTTAGTAATCGGAGCGAAGGCGGAGCTGTAAAATCGGAGCCGTCGGAAAAAAAAACTGGAAAAAAAAGTGGGGCGCGTGAGGCCCACGCACGTGTCGGTTTGAGCGTGTGGGCGGGGCGGGGCGGGGCCCATTTCCACCATACAACAGTCTCTACAGGAGACTTACTCACTTAAAAATCAATGTCCTACAATTGAAAATCCGAAGAAATTTAAACTTCTGCAGTTTCTAATTCGATAAGACTAATAAATGACCGAATGATCACAAACATAATGATATGTACGTATCATCAAAAGTATTTATTATACTTATTAAATAACCATGCATGCCATAAAATTTCGATTTTTCACGTGATTTGTTAAAGTGATGATGATCCCCGATGTAATAATATTAGTGAAATTGTTGTAGTGATACACAAATATTATAAACAACATATTGATCCTTTGCATTAGGATTATAAATAAGTTGGAAATAAAAACTAGTAAATTACTTGATTTAAATGAGATAGAAAAAAAAAGAGGCTATTCACCCTAATTCCACTATGAATAAATAAGATTCTACTCGAATTTAATAGGTTTCTTAGAAACCATGTGACCCGAAGCATCCACCGCTACATGAGCCACCCACGGAATCCGATACGACGAATTGGGACTTTTCATCAACTCCACCACCATCGCCACCTCCTTCTTGTCGGAAACTGCACGAAATGCTTCCGGCCACGCATCCCAACAGCCTCCACCTGCCTTCACGTGGACCCTCTCTTCCGGCCCATGTTGAACCCGTAAACCGTGTGGATCCCCAATGGAAAGCTCGTATTCCGAGACTGGCCGTAAGACGAGGTTATCTTTTTTTTTGTCGTAGTGGAGAGTTAAGGCCACCTTTCTCTTGAATTTCAAGTGGACGAAAACGGAAGTGTTGAACGTCTTCGTTTTGTTGAGGGCTGGAACGACTAGGGATGGGACGTACAAATCTTGCATGTAGATATGGGTTTCGTTGCGAGAAGGTTGATTTATGGCGTTAATAATAATTACAGTGACAATAGGGATGAAGATCTCTAGAAAAAGAGTTATGAAAGAGACATGGACATCTCTTTTTTTTTTTTTTTGGTAAATAGAGAATTTTATTTACACAAAACGAGGGTTAAGTACAACTTCCACAACCAACAAAAAACGAAACAAACTCACAAACTCTTCCTGCTTTCTAGCTAGGGATTAATCTTGCAATTTTCTCATCCCTCCTACTAGCTATAGCAACCTGAAACTGGCACATGCGTAGCAGTTGTGCTGTCTCATTCTTCTTACTTTGAAACTTACGTGCATTTCTCTCCTTCCACACATAATAAATCACAATCGTGAGGACAAGGCGATAGAGATGTTGTTTCCTGTTCTTGGCATGGCATTGAGTCAGTAAAAATAGTTGTTCTTGATTCCAGACCTCGCATCTCTGGGAATCCACACCACTCAGTAATCTTTTCCCATACCTGCGCCACATGCACATCTGCTCATGGTGAATTTACGTTTTTCTGAATATGAGACTATCTGCATCCTTGGAGACCATTAGTGGTCTCCAAGGGTTGCTCCAGCACTAGATCACCCTTAGAGACCCCTACCCCTGTATCCCAACGGTCTCCAAGGAGTGCTCCAGTACAATATTAAACAATTCTCCATTTTCATTTATTAAATTAATTTATCTAATTGTAAATATTGAAAAGTCCAATCCCCCTCACCAAAAATAATGATAAATAAAAAAAAATACCCAATCCAAAAATATTGTAAATATTGAAAAGTCCAATCCCCCTCCCAAAAATAACTTCTCAAGTTGGGTTGTTTTTGCCGTTTGCCTAAACATACACGAGAACCTAAAGTTTTTTTTGTTTATTTTTTTGTGAGTGTGTTTCCACAGCGATCACAAGCTGTTGTTGAGCTAGAAATCATCCATGTTTCGAGTTTTCTTTCCCAGAAACACTGTGAAATCCCAAAAAAATGAAAAGGGCGAATTTAGACCTGTTGTTTTCAGTGAGCAGAAAGAGATCAATTCGCGTGTTGATTCTGTTGGGGCTTTATATACTGTTCGTGTGCTGCGAATTCCCCTTCGTCTTCAAAAACGGTGCCGCTTCAGTCTCGCTGGAGAAATTGTTCAGCAGCAGCAACGATGGGTTCTTCAATTCTCGAGCTGCAGGCCATCCTCCACTTCTCGAGCCCCTGCTCGAGCGTTCGAGCCGTGCTCGAGCCGCCTTGCCCCGCCACGCACCTGTCTCGAGGCCTCCCCTGCTCGAGCATCCGTCGAGCACCCTCGCTCGAGTAGCGGTGCAGATAGCCTGATACACTACTACTGCTTGGTTATGATTCTTTTTATAGACATCTTAATTTGGGAAAAACAATCTTTATCTAATTAATGGAATAAAAGAGATACCAAATAAAGAAAGTTCATGTTCTACAAGGCAAAGCAAATTTTACCTTCAAAATAAATTAAAGTAATATTTAACCTCATATAGTATATGGTAAGATTTTGAATCTAAAGTTAATTGAATTATTGATGAGAAATAATGTCTATATTAGGGTTTTCTTTTCCATATATTAGGGTGTCCTTTTCTTAGTGGAGTAGTAATATCGTAACTATCAATTTAATTGCTGCAAACCCAAATTTCATTAAATAGCCAGATCCAATAAACGTGATAGACTAAATCACTACGAGGCACACTTTGTACGAACAACCGCACCGTGCAAATGGTCAACCCAGATCATTGATTTTATTAATTAATATTTATTTATTTTATAAATTTATGTTAATTAGTATAAATTTTAATTGAAGATTAATAAGAGACTAATAAATTCTTATGGGAAGAATTAAATTAAATAAAATAAATTTAAAAAATAAGAAAATATAAGGCGAGTGCCTATGACTACGTGCATCTAGTCTTAAAAAAATTGTTAAGGCCGGTTGGGCGGTGATTCAGCTACAGCACCGTAACAATAGTTTTTACTTTTTATCGATTAAATTAGTAGCACGGCATATTTATATGATTAATTCCTGCCCATATTTTTAATTTCATGTTAGTGATTAGGTTGGTTTCCAAATTAACTGCAAGCAAACAACCCTTTATGAAGAAATCATCTATTATTTAACTACGTCGATCTTTCCAAAATCGAGCAAGTATGTGAGTCAACCTTCTTTAATTTGTAAGTCGACATCAATAATTTTTTCTTTATTTTTTTAAAATATTATTTTTATCGATCCTTATGATCAAAACACCATAGATTTTACAAAATACTTGAAATTTAAGTTCGATTGATACATCTTTGTCATCCACCCGAAGTTAAATCGGACATATATAGATTTTATGTGATTTGTAAATGTAATGATCATCTCTCGATAATAATATTTAAAAAATAAATAGAAAAACATATATAGTGCACTCACAAATAATATGCATTGGTATTATTATTATTATTTATTTTTTTTGCTAACCCTAAATTCCACGATGAACAAAAACAAATTCTAAACACCCCATCAAAACCACTCCTCGAATTCAATAGGGTTTTTAGAAACCATGTGACCGGAAGTATCCACCTCCACACGACCCTTCAACCCCGGTTCATCCTACTTGTGATGACTCGATAACAACTCCACCACCATCGCCACCTTCTTTCTGGCGGAAACCGCCCGAGACGCTTCCGACCACGGCAACCTTGCAGCCTCCACCGCCACCTTCTTGTGGACCCTCCTCTTCCAGCCCATGTTGAACCCCTGAACAACGTGGGTCCCCACCAGAAAACTCTTAGTCTGGTTTTCGCCCTAAGATAAGGTCATTTGAAAACCTCCGTAGCGGTGGGGAGCTAAGGCCGCCGCTCTCTCAAATTTTAAGTCGACGATAACGGATGTGTTGAACGTCGTCGTTTCGTTGACTAGAGATGGGATGTACATATCTTGTATGTATAGATGGGTTTTGTTGCGAGAATTTAGAGCTCCGGTTGCGAGGATCGTTATTACAATGACGATAACGACGACGATAGCGACAGCGATAGCAAGGGCAATAGCAACGACGATCGTTTTGAGAAACCTGAAAACGCAACTTTCATATTTCTGATGATGGCCCATGGTGATTTTGTGTTTTTCTAACTCTACTTCTGCTTAATGATGAATATTCTTTATATCTATTAATTAAGGAAAAACAATCTTTATGTTAAGGTAACTAATGAAATAGATATCAAATAAGGAAAGTCTAGGTTTACAAGGAAAATTTTACCTTCATATGAAAGAATATTTAAACTGATCATAAGGTTAAGATTTCGATAAAATATTCAAAGATTATACAAAATAACACACTAAAATATCTATCAAATTGTTGCAAGCTCAAATTTCATTAATAAACTAGCTACATCCCCTAAACACGTGATAGATTTATTCAGTATGAGGTACACTTTGGTACGACCAACCGCATCTTCTTGTGGTTGGTCAACCCATTGACTTTTTTCAATTAATTGAGTGTTTATTTATTTTGTAACTTTTATTTATTATTATTAAAATAAATCTTAATTGATTGCTAGGTCCGCGGTTAAATGATATAGGAGAACTTCCTTCCTTACTAATTAATAAACTTTAATTAAAAATTAATAAATTTTAGTTAAAGAGAATTAAATAAAAAAGTCAATATAAACAAATACATTGAAAAATCGAAAATAATATCAAAGGCGAGCGCATGTGATGCACACTCCCCTCCTTAGTAAAAACTGTGTAAGGCGGGTTGACATGTTCAAATGACACGCTTGAGTGTTGTTCACACCCAACGTGATTGAGCTCGTACGTACGGTATGAGCTATATATTTGCATAAATGGAGCACGACATATTTTTAAAAACAAATTCATGCATATATTTCTAATTTAGTAACTAGACTCCCTATATTTTAATGGTTTATAATTTGAATTTTATATTGGTTAAACCTCAAAGAAAAATTATGAAATCGAAATTGGGATTAATGCATAAATAAGTTCCGAGATATCTTTAGTTATTTCACCCAAAGGCACAAATCAATGGAAAATATATGATTTAATTTGAATTAAAAGCTGTATAATAGTTCTTATTTCCAGAAAATATAAGAGCCACACATGGTTTTTAGAGCATACTTTATTAATTATGATGCCTACTTCGGGTTGCAATTTGGTGGCGAAGAGAGATTCGAATACGAATCTGAATATTGCTCCATCCACGCAAGAGCTAGCAATCTAAAATAAGTACCAGATTAAGGTGTTTTTTTTAAGGAACAAGTTTGGACGTGTGAAATTATAATTATATATATTAAAGTAAAAAAAATACTAAATACAATTTTAATGTACTTCCCAAAAATTTAGATCCGGCGATGCTCGGGGTCGCACCAGCCTGATCAGATCCGCCACTTGGAATTTGATGTCATCCAACTGTCCATATTTTTGGATCATGGCCACACACGAGTGATAATTCCAAGAGTAAGACATTGGTGCGGCACGTCTCACTTTGTGAGACAACGCGTGGTGCGTGCACTACACGTGTCAGCCTCTCACGCGTGACACGTGTTGTGTACGCGTTCAATTTTTTTTTCCGTTTCCGTCATCGCTCTGATTACTAATATAAAGATAATCGTAGTGACAACAATTTGGATTCTTCGGCTCGCTTCGAGACATTCGGCTCTCCTCGCTCGATCTCTTAACCAAAGAAGAGGAAAAAAAAAGGGAAAAAGAAATATGGAAATTAAAAAAAAAAAAAGAAAACTAAAAAAAAAGTCAACGGGTTTGACCGGATCAACCTGGATCTGATCCGGATCCGAACTGATCGACCCGGTCTCACAATGTGAGACATGTTGCACACAAGTAATTGCCTAATTCTACTTATCTGCGAAATTATAATTATACATACAAAAGCGGAAAAAAGTATTAAATACAATTTTAATGTACTTCCCAAAAATGAAAAATTAGGCCAATCGATGGTCGGGGTCGCACTAGCCTCAGATCGTCGGATCATGGCCACACACGAGTGATAAATTCCAAACATAGTGATACAAAGTCACGAAAGAGAAGTGTATCCGATATTCAAGTAGGATTCGGACCCAACTTGGCTTAGATTAATTAAATTCCGCGCTCAGCTTAAAAATCAATGTCCAATAATTAAAAGCCCGAACAAAACGTGTCATCTGCCATAACTTTAAAGATAGTGTTCAATTACAATGCCATAATAATAGTTTTTACTTTTTATCGATTAAATTATAGCACGACATATTTATATGATTAATTCATGCCCATAACAATATTATTGATGTATTTTTTTTCTATTGACCTGAGCAGTTAACTCAGTGAAAGGATTTCGAAAACAAGAAAAATTGCAACCGATGTATTTCCTCCCCCATACACCAAATACTTGTTATCGGGACCATCAATTTAAATAATATTACTCATAATGTATTTAATATTGTCAATGTGTCTACTCAACTTTTCAGAAGTGAATGTTGATAATGTTAGAGTTACTTTAGCTGAAGTTGCTGCGAGAGGGAGAAGCTATTAATGAAATTTAGAATTTCTAAATTTATGGGCAATGATATACAAATTTGTAATTCCATGAATTTGGTGTTGTGTTTAAAATTGAGCCTACTAAATTTACTTTTTGTTGGATTTTTAGCAAATAAAGAAAGCAGAATAAAATCTACAAAACAATATTATTGATGTCTTTTTTTCTATTATAAGTTCATCACTTTTATAAGACTTCTTATAGCAAATTGTTGAAATAATATTAATCTCAAGCATATAGATAATATTGTATTATTTTTGCGGTTACATACTTATAATTACAACATATGAGTTTCGGGGATTTTCGACGGGTTACAAAAATTCTTAAAATTCCACCTAGGATATAGAATTGTTTTACTTGGAAAACATTAATAAATTATAAACGCAATTTATTAGCTAGTGAAAAAGAAGAAGAAAAAGTAAAGGAAAAAAGACAATTAAAGAGTGCACAGAAAAAATGAACGGAAAAAACGAAGAACTAAAAGAAAAAACGAAGGAAAAACTAGTCAACCAACCGTTAGACTAGGAGAAACTTTTATTTATTTTGCAACATATTTTAGATATTCTATACAAAATCGAGTCAGCTTCAACATATCTTTGTCTATCATTTACACATTTCATTGGCAAGAGGCGAAAACAGTGAATGAGATAAAAAAATCATGGGTTTGATGGGCCGTTTGGGTGTGTGCACGATCATCGTCCTCATTTTCGGCATTGCAATACCGACGGCGATATGCGTAATCTAAATGAGCAAAATCCACGTGTACATTGAAGATGTGTATGTGCCATCCCTAGCTATCACCTTCGCATCCACCCGCAGCGAAACGATGTTCAACAATACCGATACCGTATTTATCAAGTAAAGGTTCAAGAGAGGTGATAGGACCGGCCTCATCTTGGGCCTGACCTAAGGCCCAATCTAACTGGGCCTGTACATTAAGCTCGGCCCATAGAGCTCGGCCCAGACGAACTGCTACCTGTCTTGAAGATCAAGTAGTGAAGCCCTACCTTGGAGATGAAGGAATCCGATTTCTAAGGAGATTTGGATATGTACAAAGAAACAAGATATGTATTAGGAATCCTAGGAGGATTAGGGCTCGATTCAAGGCTTATATATAGTCGATAGATTAGATGATCAAACATTCATTGTACTCTCAAATATAATAAAAAGTTGGATACTCTCTCCCGTGGACGTAGATCTCATTGATCGAACCACGTAAATACCTGTGTCATCGCATTGCTATTATTTTCAGCTACTCTTGCAAACCCTAGATTTATCATTGGCGCCGTCTGTGGGAACATCTCTTTAAATTGACGGTTCTCTCGTAGCTGATTAATAACGGCAACGCGATCACAAAGCGCGATGGCAAAAGAGAAGGAGACCCAAAGCCGACATGGGAATCCCAACGAAGGGGAAAGTCACCCCTTAGATAAGGATAATCGCCAGAAAGGCGGTTCGGCCCCAAAAGAGGGACGTACGAATAACCACTCAGAAGAGGATCCATACGAGGGGATGCCCGACCTGGACGACATCCCTCAGAGGGATCCACCAAAAAATCCGCGTCGGATGGTGCATAACGGACGATCCTTCAACACGAACGAGACTCCCGAAGGGTTTGTCGAAGAAGTAAGCGACGAATCCGAACCAAAGAAACCCGAGTCGAAGGGAGATGATTTCCTCAACGACTTCGACCTCGCTACAGCCTATGCCGCAGCTGAATTCGCTAGAGCAAATAAGGAGAGCTTCAAACGCTTCCTCACGACAACTCGGATGTCCCCCATGCCCCAAGCCAAGGAGAGTTCCACGCGGAAATCCATATCTAAAACTCCTCACCACGCCAAGATGCAGGGGCCCGAGCTGAAGGGAAAACACGACACCCGACGGAGTCCACTCCGCCGCGGGAGTCCTAGTCCACATCGGAGTCCCAGGCAACACCACCTCCCGAGGCGACATCAGAGCCCCAGCAGGTGCCGAAGTCCGAGTTATTGCAGGAGTCAGAGTCCCCAGGAAGATTGACACCGACGTGAAAGGGGACCAACCCGACTTGTCAGCCCATTCACTGACGAACTGCTTGACGCCAAGCTTCCTGCGGCATATAAGTTGCCGAACATACCACCTTACAATGGGTTGGAGGATCCCTCAATTTTCTGACGCGTTTCAAGTACAGCATGCACAATCAGGACCTCAAAGAAGAACACATGTGCAAGCTGTTCCCCGAGATGTTGGTTGACTACGCCTGAGCTTGGTTTGACAGCCTGCCGACTGGCAGTGTAGGGTCCTGGGCCTACCTTGAAGGAATCTTTAAACAAAGATTCCATATAAAGGTCCAGGCTCGCCGAGACACAGCCTATCTCCTATCATAAAAGCAAAAGGATAAAGAGTCTATAAGGGAGTACGCCTCCCAATTCGTGCAAGAAAGCCTGAAAGTCGATAAAATCGACGACGTCTTCCTCATCTCGGCTTTTCGAAATGGGGTCGCTCCTGGGTCCCTGAACCAGGAGCTTGCTAAACAGAAGCCCGAGACAGCTCAGGAGATGTGGAGGATTGTATACCAGTTCGCGGATGGCCAAGACGCAGACCGGTTGAAGCGAGACCTCTCCCGGCCTGAAGAGACCGAGAAGAAGACTGAAGTTGACCGAGGTCGAAATGATCGTGAGCGGAGAAGCGCTCACGAACGTCTCCAGCGAGGACCCATCCAGTCTCAACTTGGACCTCGGATGGTTCCGAAGCGACCTCAGCGTCCTTTTGTAAAAACAAATGCTGAGATCTTCGCGCTTCACACGGACTGGTTCACCAAACCACGTCCCATGTCGGGGTCTAAACCTCGAGATAGAAACAAGCACTGCTCCTTCCATGACGACCACGGACACCACACAGAGGACTGCCGCGACCTCGTGGAAGATATAGAGAGGTTAGCCCAGGAAGGCGCCCTGAAGAAATACGAAGCTGGGGGGAGGAAAGGCAAAAGGGGTGTAATGCCCCGTAAATTCCTTACGTTCTAAAAATTTTAAAGTTAATTAAATAAATGGCTTTGCACGCCTAAGTTTATAATTGTTGAATTCTAAGACTAACGGTCGAATCCGTTATTAAAAAAATAAATTACAGAAGTCAGCTAGACGACTACTGTATTTAGGGTTAGCGCGTACGAAAAGTTTTTAGTTCGTAAACCTAGAACGGAAAACCGTCTAATTTTTACGTTTACAAAATCGCAATACGAACACGCCGAGAAAGTTTGTTTTTATGTTTTTCCGGACGAAACTCGGACTATGTCGTCCCGAGTTTTTGTCAAAATAAATTTTGTAAATTTATTTTTTTCAATTAAGTTCATACGTTAGAATTTTTAAGTCAAATTGAATCGCGACGATTTTTGTACCGAACAACGTTTTTCGTCGTTCGTTTTTCCGTAACGTCGGATCGCGCCGGAAAAACCCGTAACCTTTAAATTTTCCTCCATGCAGCCGACACATCATCATTTTAGGTGTAAGACATGCATGTTTGACTTATTTAATTAGATGACACCTAAGTCTTCACTTTTCTTAATTTCAACTTTTCATCATATCACACAATTACACAAAACCATTTTCTTTCCTTCTCTCTCACTCTCCATCGGCTGCACCACCATTTCTATCTTCCATTTTCATCTTCTTCACTTAATCACCTCCATTGAAGACCTCTCCAAGAACAAGAAGAAAGAAAACAAGTCAATCCATCCACTCAAACTCTACATTTCTTTCTTTAATTTTCAAGGTGATGATCTTCTCTTTAATTCTATCCCATTAGATTTCTTTTCTTCTCTTTTTTCCTTTTTGATCGAAAAATTAAAGTATTGGGATAGATGTTTTGATCTTAGAATAATGAAATTAGATGTGTTAGATAGATTAATTAGGGTTTAAAATTGATCAAAACCAAGAACCCTAAAACCTATGTTATTACCGAAAAAATTGGCATGTATGTAGAATTTTTATTTTTCTTCTTTTGATGGTTGATTCATGCTTAGTAGATGTTTAATTAGTAATTGGAATGAAAAGAAATAAAAAGCCCTATGTGTTTGTGAAAGACAATTAGGGTTTGAATTAGGAATTTAGGGGTTTTTATGCATGTTAGTTGATAATTATTTTGCAAGTGATTAATAGTTATTATAAGAGGTTGATTAGTAAATAAATATAGTTAATTGGGGAAGAAAATCATCCCTTTAACATATGTATAAAAACAGAAATTTATTAAGTGATTAGAGGTTTTCATGTATTGATGTTAAGTGATGAATTGTTAATGGAATATAGATGCAAATCATGTTAGTTAATTATAGAATTTAAATGTGAATTTTCTAAAAATGTTTAATGAAACATAAGAGATAAAGATCACCATATAAACTGAGTTATAATGATGTTATGATATATTTGCATGCATGAAAATGTTTCACGTTAGACGTAGTTTAACGTCGTAAAATTTGAATGAAATCCGACAACGTTGAAAAATCGCGTAAGAGACAAACATTTAGTTGTAACTAAAAACCGAGAAGTCGGATGAAAATTCTAAGTTGATATTATTGTTTATAATGAAATTTAGAACATCTTTCTAGTTGACGTCATAAGCTTTCGAGTTGAAATAATATGGGTTATAGTTATAGTCGAGAACTAGAATGCGTTTTGAATTTTTTGTTGGTATAGTACTTGTTAGTTGAAATCCGACGTTAGAACGTCGTGCTTTTAAACGAGTTTTGAGAAGGAGTTCGTCACGTACGGAAGTACATGATGACTGCCTTGAGAGTCCAGTTTCTAAAAAAAATTGAATACGAGCTTAGAACGAACCTAAGACGTTATACGTCGAACCTACCAAACAATTAGGGTTTTCACGGCAGTTTTGCGACCCTCGCCGGAAACTGTAATAACTTCCAGCTCGTTTATCGGATTTGTGATCCGTAAATTGGAGCGCGAACTAGACTTTCTAAGCTTTCTAATGGTATAGGGCTCATCTCCTATTTCCAAGTCCTTTGTTTTGGACAGCCTCCAGAGTTACTGATTTGTGCAGTGAAAAATTCAGTTTCTTGTTTTCTAAGTTGTTTAGTTCACAACTTAGTTTCTTTCGATCGTTTAAGCCGTTTTATCTAACGAACATCTTCCTACTGACCCTAGAGTCAAGTACAGGACCTTGAGTAATGAAAACCAGTCGAGATCTTATCTCTTATCCTTTCTTTAAAGAAGTAATAAACGAGAATTTTCATAAATCGTTTAATGAACTAAAACGTAAATTGCCTAAGTTGATTCTTTCCAACTTAGCTCCTTATAATCCTTAAAGTAGTATTAAGATATCGACTACCTTCTCTACTGACCCGAGAGTCGAGTGTGAGATCTTTCGAGTTCTAAACGAGATTGATACGAGTCTCGTTTCCCGTTTAAGTAAAACAAATTTAGTAAGCGTGCAAATGTCCAAAAGAATAAAATAACTAAAACTTGCTTCGATTCTCTTTAATCGATTATCTTTACGACCCGTTTTTAAGTATGTTTATTTTACGATGAAGGAGGAAGCCAACTGTAGAGAAAGGACAGAAGATCCGAAGTTGGGAGTTTTGCTTTAAGTTCTGTAAATCAAGGTGGGCTTTTATATACAAATAAAACGAGCAATGCTCGGAAAATCTTTCTTTATCGCTTTGATATCTGTATTTTCAAAGTGATATTATGGCATGAACTGTTTTATGTTTTTATATGAGTTCTCTTGTACCTATCTGAGTCAACATTCGTGTTTTCCAGATTTAGAGTTAGTCTATTTAGATTAACTAACGATCGGCTCTGAGTTAGCTGCTAAGTGCTTTCCAGAGTTAGTGCACTTTGTAACCTGTGGTGTATGTGATATCCTGTTGAGGGGTACCAGCCACGGTGAATTAGAATTGGTCAAGATTGAACGTAACATTAGTTAGAAAATGCTCGCGCGAGTGATTTATGAGAAAAAGTCAGAAAATGTTTAGTAGACACGGATTCTTTCAATAAAACTCCGATGTGCTACGCCTATGAAATGCCATTTTTTCTATATTTATGATTATGTTTTTGGCATCGTGCCCACTAAGTACATTTGTACTTAGCCCTGCATTGCTTTCTAAATGTGCAGGTTGAAGCGACGGTGAGCGGCGACGGTTGATGTTGAGTTAAAGGATAGGATGCTTAGTTAGAACCCTTCCGCTGCTAAACTCTGTATTTTCTTTTAAGTTGTACTTTTTGAACAATACTCAGTAGTCTAAGATTGTAAATATGAACTTAGTTTCTTTTTGTACTTTTGTCGAGTAATCCTTAGGGATTAGCTCTTTCTTTTCTATATTAAAAGTCTTGTTCATGGCCTATTGATGTTTTTCATGTATGTTTAGTCAATTAGCCCCCTTCTTCCCCGCTTCTTTAATCCAACCCCAGTCGCACCCCGGCTTCTGCTGTCCCTCGGGATTTGGGGCTGTGATAAGGGGGAAGCGAAAAGGACAGGGTCGCTGTGCTCCGGACAGCAAGTGAGCTAAGAGCAATCATGACGACCCTCAGGACGGCGTACCACAATACGACGGGGTGGTGTCAACCATCTCTGGGCTGCCCCCAGGCATGACGAAGACCAAGCTAAGGACAGAAGCCCACAGGCCGCCAGTTCCGCCAGCTGAGGAGCAGATAAAAAAGAGGTTCAAGAAGAGTGAAACCGTGACATTCTCCGAGGATGATCCCGTACCTACAACTACGCCCCATAATGATGCCCTGGTAATACAAATTGGAGTGGCCAATAAGATGGTCCACCGCGTATTTATCGACGATGGGGCCGGCGTAAGTATCATCTTCCAACATTGTCTGGATAGGATGGGGCTTGACCCAGCTCGGGTTAACCCCACGCCCCTGCCTCTCAAGAGCTTTACGCAGCATGAGACTCAACCAGAAGGGATCATTGCGCTTGATGTTGCCATTAGCAGCTCGCCAACTAGCATCAACAAGCTAATCCAGTTCTACGTGGTCAAAGCGAACTCCCCCTATAACGTTATACTAGATCGGGATTGGCTGAATGCAGTCTGGGCCATTATCTCGCCCTATTATATGTTGCTGAAGATCCCCACCTCGGGCGGGATCCTGACAGTCCGGGGCGACCAGAAAAAGGCTAAGGAATGCATGCAGATTGCTTTCCGAGGCCAACCACAAGCATATCAATCAAAGTACCCCAAGGAGTTGGAAGAAACGACGTCGATCCCAGACACCTCGGTGGAACAGGTCCCCTTATCCGAAACAGACCCTGCAAAAGTCGTCAAGGTCGGCTTTGCAGGGGGACCTCAAACCCGCCTGCAGGTAATCCAGCTCCTTAGGGAATATCAGAACGTCTTCGCGTGATCGCCCGCGGACATGACGGGGGGTATCATCAGATATCATTACGCACTAACTCAACATCAACCCGAGCTCTACCCCGGTTAGGCAGAAAAGGAGAACATTTGCTGCCGAACGAAATCAAGTCATCTACAATGAGGTGCAGCAATGGTTGAAGGCAGGGCTCCTATTCGAGGTCAAATACCCAGTTTGGCTATCTAATCCGGTGGTAGTCAAGAAAGCAGAAGGAGGGGAGTGGAGGATGTGTGTGGATTACACTGACCTCAATAAAGCTTGCCCAAAGGACTGCTATCCTCTCCCCAACATTGACGAGAAGATTGAATCCTTAGTGGGATACGAGGTCTTCTGCTTTCTTGATCTCTACAAAGGGTACTATCAAGTTCTAATGGATGAAAAAGATGCGATCATGACAGCTTTTGCCACAAGCTTCGGTGTCTTCGCATTCAAATACATGCCCTTCGGGTTAAAGAATGCCGGAGCGACGTACCAACGGATGGTCAACTTCCTCTTCCGAAATCACATCAGCACGATTGTCGAAGTATACGTAGACGACATTGTCGTCAAAAGTAAGGAAATGGCCTCCGCAGTTGATGACCTACGAACGATCCTTGACGTACTCAGGCAAGCGAACCTCAAGCTGAACCCAAAGAAGTGCACTTTCAACGTGTGATCTGGAAAATTCTTAGGGTGCTGGATCTCGCCGGAAGGTCTCAAAGCCAACCCGTTGAAAGTCAAAACCGTGCAAGAAATGAAGGTACCCCGAACTATTCGCGATGTGCATAGGTTGACAGGCTGCATAACCGCACTAAGTCGTTTCCTCTCCAAAGCCGCTGAAAAGCGGCTCCCGTTCTTCAAAATTCTCAAAAAGGCACCGGTATTCGGTTGGGGACCAGAGCACGAGCTAGCCTTTGAGGAGCTCAAGCGGCACCTCGGTGACTTGCCAACTTTGTCAGTCCCCAAAAAGGAAGAAACCCTTTCCCTATACCTCGCAGCGTCGGATGAAGCAATAAGTGCGGTGTTGGTCCGAGACGAAGGAGACCGACAGTTACCTGTGTACTTCGTCAGCAGGGTCCTAAAAGACCTAGAGACAAGGTACCAGCCTCTGGAGAAGGTCGCTCTAGCCCTAGTAAATGCAGCCCGGCGGCTGAAACCCTACTTCCAAGCTCATTCGATACAAGTCTTAACCGACCTACCACTCCGACAAGTCCTAACTAAGCCGGAGGCTTCAGGGAGAATCGCGAAATGGGCAATCGAGCTAGGAGAGCACTGCATATCGTTCGGGCCCCGCCGAGCCATAAAAGGGCAAGCTCTGGCGAACTTCCTCATAGAAGCTCAATATGAGAACGTCGACGAGCCAAAAAAGCTCAAGGCCAAAGCCGAACTCCAAGAAGTCCCTGAGGAAGCACCCCCGGACTGCTGCGAGATGTACGTAGATGGGGCCTCAGGAAAGAAGGGAAGCGGAGCTGGCATACTCCTCGTCAGCCCGGAGGGAAAGGAGTTGAAATACTCACTGCGATTCATGTTTCCAACTACGAACAACGAAGTGGAATATGAAGCCCTTATTGCCGGGCTGCGTCTCGCCCAAAGCCTCCAGGTATGAACTATCCAAGCTCACTGTGATTCCCAAGTCGTGGTCAACCACGTGCTGGGGAAGTACGAGGCAAAAAGTGAGAAGTTGAAGAGATACCTGGAGAAGGTCAAGCTCCTAGAACAATCCTTCTCGTTCTTCAGAATAATCCGCATTCTCCGAAGCCAGAATACCCGAGCTGACAAGCTGAGCAAACTAGCGAACTCCCCAACTAGCTCGACGCTAGTAGAAGAAGTCCGGAGCCGGAGTATAGAAGAGGCAGAGATCAATGTAATAATAGACGACGATCCGAACTGGATGACCCCCCTCATAAGATATCTGGAGAGCGGGGAAATACCCCAGGACAAGTTGGAAGCTAGAAAAATTGTAGCCAGGTCCACGCAATACATCTTCGTAGGAGGAGTCCTTTATCGAAAGTCATATTTACAGCCCCTCCTAAGATGTATTGGACCAAAAGAAGCAGACTACGTATTAAATGAAGTACACACGGGGTCGTGCGGAAGCCACATTGGAGCTCGGATGCTGGCCCAGAAGATCATGCGATGGGGATACTACTGGCCAACAATGGCAAAAGATGCAGAAGAGTTCGTAAAAAAATGCCTAAAATGCCAGCTACACGCCAAGGTGACGAGGTTACCCCAAACTGACCTCTCTACTATGCAGAGTCCATGGCCATTCATGCAGTGGGGCATTGACATCGTAGGCCCCTTTTACCCGGCCCCTCAAACAAAAGCGATTTCTAATAGTCGCAATTGACTACTTTACCAAGTGGGTCGAAGCCGAACCTTCCACAAAGCTCACAAGCGAGAAAGCCCGGGACTTCGTCTGGAAGAACATCGTGTGCCGATTCGAAATACCACGGATCCTTGTCTCGGACAATGGGACGCAATTTACAAGCAGAATATTCCAAGAATGGTGTGAAGGATTTAATATCCAGCAAAACTTCACCTCGGTACGCCGACCTCAAGCTAGTGGCCAGACCGAAGTCACCAACAGGACAATAGTGAACGGATTCAAGGCCCGCCTAGAGAGACAAAAAACGGAATTGGTCGACAACCTCCAAAACGTCCTGTGGTCATATCGGACTACACCCAGAACTTCAACGGGAGAAACCCCGTACAGTTTAGTATACGGTTCCGAGGCGGTCATACCGGTCGAGATCGGAGCACCGAGCCCCCGCACCATCAATTTCTCAGCCGAAGTCAATGAAGAACAACGTCGAACCGACCTGGACTTACTGGAGGAGAAGCGGGAAAATGCCAGCATAAAAGAAGCTCGGTATAAGCAGCAGATGACTCGGTATTACAACCAAAGGGTCAGACCCCAGCAGTTCCAGGTCGGCGATCTTGTGCTTAGAAACAACGAAGTAAGTCATGCGGAGAAGCTCGGCAAACTTGAAGCCACATGGGAAGGGCCCTACAAAGTGCACGAAGTTCTCGGCAAAGGAGCCTACAAGATCGCCAACCTTTCTGGCGACCTGATTCCTAGAACGTGGCACATTTCCCACCTAAGGAGATTCTTCGTATAAGCAGCAGTGTCTTGCATATAGAGTCTTTTAAGTTTTTATAGTTTTCTTTTTCATTTGTCATTTCTTTTTAATTTTTAATTTTTATTTTTTACGAGCTCGTCAAAACTTTTTCTTTTTTGTTTTGGTCTTTCTTTCGGTAATAAAGTTTTTCTTTTTGCCTTGCATACTCTTGTCTCTTCATTTGCTTATACGAAGTGTCCACGAAACCAAAATACCCCTATAAGGACGAACTAAGGTTCCCTTGCGTGGTCGATAACGACCCGCCATGGGGTAGGTATATCCTAAAAATTGCGCAAAGGAAACCTTTTTCGAGGTCCGAGCTCGTCTCCCTCCGAAAGGAAGATCCCACGAGGTCCGAGTCAAACTCCCTCAGCAAGGATAAAGATTTAACTGGGGTCGGAACCAAGTTCCCCCAGGAGAATCGCACTGCGAGGTCTGAACATGGTTCCCTTGCCAACACAAAGAGGTCCGAGTTCAACTCCCTCAAAAAGGCAAAACACAAAACAGAAAAAATATACTTCCCAAAAACAGGAAATTCAAAATACAATATATTCTTTTATCTCACTGATTACATCACTGTGTAAATAATAATTACAGAAAGACCGAGCTAATCTATGAAGGAGGGTCTGGCGAACTAAAACTAAGCCATTTCTCTACAAAAGGAGTAGGCCCCATAATGTCATCAATGGAAATCCGGCCCCGGCCACGGCTCCGTCCTCTCCCAGAGGAAGACCTCCGACCTCGCAATGAACCCGAACTACGCCCTACGGCCCGGCCACCGCGACTCGAGCCGACCTGAAGCTGGGGCCTCTGAGAAGAAGACGGAACAGACTCATCCACACACTTGGAAAGAAAAGCGCGAAGCTTCGGACGGCGGGACAGCACGGACTTGTACATTTTCGCGCACTCGTCAAGCCTCTCGTAAGCCCCCTGAAGTTCCCAAGACTCAGGACCGCATACTTCTTTTATACCGAGATACTGCTCTAGCAGCTCCTTCGTCTGCAACTCCGCCTCGGATATAGTGATACCACCCTTGCGATGGATGATATCTTCGTATTCAGCATGTTCCTCGACGATCTTCTCGTGATCCCTTAGAACACGCTCAGCTCGACCCCGGGCAACTTTCAAAGCCTTCTCCGCCTGAAGAAGCTTGGCCTGAAGCTCGTCAGCATTCTCTTGACCAGCAAGCTGCCTCGCCTCAGCCGCCTCGCAGAATGCAACAAACTTCCCTTGCCAATCCTCAAGCTCGGACTCTCTCAACCTTAGAAGAGCACACTTTGAATTAGAAAGCGCCTCAGCTCGGCGACATTTCTCCATCCATAGATTTGTCAAGGTACGTTGTTCAGACAGATCTCGAGAAAGAAGAGTTATTTGTTTGTGTAAAGATGAAACATCTGCAGAATCCGAAGTCTACACACACAAAATAGAGAAATATTGCCCATTAAATTAATAGGTTCCGGGTATAAAGTACAAAAAAAAAAAATACAGGGAAACTAACTACCGCCGACCTCCTTATCCTAAGAAGGTGGCTGCTCGGAGAGGGGACCCTCTGCCAAGTTCCCATCTTCGGAAGTCTCGGCGCCCTCAGAATCCTTTGGAGAGATCGAATCTTCAGCAACCACGATCTTCTGCTCATGCTCTTTCTCGTCGTCCTCTTCGATTCCGGCAGGAAGAGAATTGAAGACCGCATCGAGGGCGGGGTCCCGATCCGTCGGGCAGGCAGCAACCTGCTCCGCCGACAGCAGCGTGGACGAGCTGACGAGATCGTCCAGGAGAGGTAGATGGCCGAGCTGACTCCGGATCACTCGGGCATACCGGGAAAGGAGAGCCGCTCCTTCAAGACGCTCGTACCTGTACTTAGAGACATCCAAGTCGGGAAAGTCCCGGGCAGCCTCCTTCAAAGCATCCACGGCGTAGTTACCGTTGATGAGGCCGGCCAGATCATTGGCGAGGCCAGAGAAATGCTCCGACAAGAGGAGCCTCTTCGCAAAGGCCTGTAGGACCTCGCCTTGACCTTCCCTGGCCGCATTCAGCTCGGACTCCAACCTCCTGGCATGGTCCCGAGCCTTCTCCGCTTCTACCTCGGCGTCAGCGGTCTTCGCGAGCTGAGCAGACAGCTCGGACTTGACCGTCTTCACCTCCTCCTTGGCCTTGGCCAGCTCTTCCTTCGCCTTCTCCAACGGGGCCCTAGCTGAGGTCAGCCTGTCCAAGTAACAAGACTTCTCGTCCTCATGCATAGCCGACATCTGCTCGACACCATTCTCGAGCCATCTCATTACCCTACCGATGCTCTGTACAAAAGAACGAAGTTAGGAAACAAAAAAAAAAACTACAAAAGGGCTATGCACCAAAAACAGTGAACCCTGACCTCAGGAAAAGGAAGATCCTCTAACTTCACTGGAGGAACTGCCGGGCTCACCTCACTGCCCGTGATGTCGACGATATCGACGGACTTCAAGCGTTTGTGAGGAGGACTGGCGGGAGGAGAATGGAGTTCTGCGGCAGAGGCGGAAGAGGGCCTTGTCAGCTCGACCTGCTGACCCGGGTTAGCAGGGTCTCCGGGCTGGCCCTGGTCCGATGAGGAAGCGGATCGACCGGAAGACCTCGGTCTCTTACCCCCCCGAGCTGCGACCTTAGCCGCCGGCCCTTTCTTCTTCCCAAACAACACTACACAGGCAAGCAAAGAGTTAGGACAACAAACAAAAAGAATAATCCTAATTACACTAGCGGGGTCTCACCCGTTGCAGGGTCCACCATTCTTTGGGGCTCAATCCCGCTTCGGCTAAAGAATCTTCGCCGTAACTCTCTTCAAACGGGCCACAACTCGCTATCGCCTTAGCAATACTCTCCAGGCCCTCATCCGCCTCGTTTGTCACCCAAACGCGAGGCCTGCCTACCCTCCACATCAGGTCGACTACACTATTATGCCGGCAAAAGAAGAATTTCCTATGCCACTTCTCTACCTTGTTCTGAGTTCTTCCTTTAAACTCAGTGCGGGCAGTGGCATAGTACCAGTCCGCCGTGGCTTTAAAGACGAAGAGCTCATGGATGAGCTCGGCAGATAGTGGATAATTGTGACGGATAGCCGCCACGCCTAAGTCGGTAAACTGCCTAAAGGCGTTCGGTGTTATCTGCCCCAAAGCTAAACCGAGCTTTCTTTGGAGCTCGGCAAATGGCGCAGGAAGGGGTAGACGAAGGCCAGAGTGAAGGCTGTCCTCATAAATGGTCACAAACCCCATCGGGGGCGAGCACGCCCTATCCTCCGGACGAGGTTCTATAAGTTCAACGTTTAAGGGAAAATTATACGACTGGGCAAGGAATTTTATCCTAGACTCGTCTAGGATCGAGGAGTATTCGGCTACCTTCCCCTCTACGCACCGGGACACCACTAAAGTCTCAACAGTAGGCGTGGGGGATCCTAATGAAAAAATGCTAAAATTGACCCTTCTATCGGCGGAATCAGCCAAAGGAGATTCGCTACCCCTACTAGATTGAGAGTTGCGAGTGGGGGAAGCCATGCTTACTTGTTAAGTCGAAATACAGTCGGGCGAGCGGTTGGTGACTGTAAACAAAAGGCCCAACATGAAACCGGCGGCACGGCAGTACGACTAGTCGGAAAACTCCGGACCGAAAAATGGAGGGAAAGAAGATTTTCGGCGAAGGAATCCTTTTGCTGTAATGGCGGATGTGAATTGGCGTGATATGAAGAAGTCGTATGAAATCCCCTAATAAATATTTGAATCCCGCCGTTGAACGATGCCCACGTGTGAACGTGGCAGCTTTTTCGGAATCTGAACCGCCTCTCAAAAAGATTTTCAAAAAGCCCACCAACTTTCCCTCCCATCGAATTCGGATGAATATGGGCCCGGTCTACTTGGCAATCCAAATAGCAGCACTCGACAGCTGATTACTTATCTCGACTTTTCGCTACCTGCAGATCGAGATCGGGAGGTAAGCTAGCGGAATCAGGCCGTGACCAAGCTGACTTGCGCGACTATTCACCTCGGAAATTCGACCTGACCGTCTACATCTACATGTCTTTTTTCCTCTCTTTTGGGGGGGGGGGGATGTGATAGAACCGGCCTCATCTTGGGCCTGACCTAAGGCCCAATCTAATTGGGTCTGTACATTAAGCTCGGCCCATAGAGCTCGGCCCAGATGAACTGCCACCTGTCTTGAAGATCAAGTAGTGAAGCCCTACCTTGGAGATGAAGGAATCCGATTTCTAAGGAGATTTGGATATGTACAAAGAAACAAGATATGTATTAGGAATCCTAAGAGGATTAGGGCTCGATTCAAGGCTTATATATAGTCGATAGATTAGATGATCAAACATTCATTGTACTCTCAAATATAATAAAAAGTTGGATACTCTCTCCCGTGGACGTAGATCTCATTGATCGAACCACGTAAATACCTGTGTCATCGCATTGCTATTATTTTCAGCTACTCTTGCAAACCCTAGATTTATCAAGAGGGATCACCTTAACTCGCCCCCAAGTCGAAGATTTTACGATAAGCTTGTCTGATGGGCAGAATTGGCATGGGCAAATTATGAATGAGGTAACAGACTATTTTCACGGGTTCAACATGGGCCGAAAGAGGAGCGTGGACATAACGGTACAGATGAAAGTGACGCTGTCTGAGCTTGCGTATCAACTGGTTGCCAGCCCTTAGTTCGTACAGATAGAGGTGGAGTTCATGAAGGTTGGAAGCACGACACACTCGGCAAAGACTATAATAGTAACAGTGAATGCTTTCAGTGACATAAGGGAGTGTCCTTTTGAACTCAGATTCTAGTTGTATGGGATGTTTGTAATTTACTTTGTGATTATATTTGGACCAAATGGAAATTAAAAGGGCGTAGCTATATATGTCACATGAGGGAGCGTCCTTTTGAACTCAGATTCTAGTTGAATGCTTTCAATTGTAATGCTTTCGCTCGTTGATGACCGTGATCTCGCTTTTATCTATTAATTAATATTAATCGTGTTTTTATGCCGATAAATCTATGAAGATATAGAAACTGCTTCGTTAAGACTCTCGCAAGCTAGAATTCGTTCCAATTGTTGGCATGCCCGAGATTGGGAAGACTAGCTAGTTCTATGTTGACTAGTATTGTGGCTTGCGTGTTGTACGGGTAATACTTTATATTTTCTTTTACTTAAGAATATAAATATTAACTCAATTACAAGAGTGAACAAATTATTATGTCAAATGCCAACAACACCGGATAATCTCAGGACAATCTCAAGCCATACATGATATTAATAAAGTACTAAAACACGTCAATATCATATCCATATAGTCATCAACAAATGAAGCATAACAGAAATACGTCTTTCCTTTCCTATCCTACTATCTACCGAGGAATTTCATCTGTTTGTCATAGTTTAATGAAGCTCATCTGTTTTGTGTGTTTTCTTTCTTGTTTGTGTTATGCTTCATCTGTTGTTGATGATTGTATGGATATGGTATTGACTTGTTTTAATACTTTATTAATTGATCGGGTATGGCTTGAGATTGTCCTTAGGTTATTCGGTAAATTGTTGGTACTTGACATCATAATTGGTCCACTCTTGTAATGAACTAGTTAGATTAATGCAATCATGATTATGAAATTGAGAAGACCTCACATATGGGAAATGTATGAAATGCAATTTGTAGAAATACAAAATGAAATAAAAATAATTGTATGGTCTAAAATTAAGTGACTTGAGGTCAAAGTGAAAAAAGTTTTAACATTTTCTTACAAATGAAGAAACAAAACCATATCCCTACGTAAAAATTTCCACATTTTCTTGCAGAAAGTTTTCTCATAGTTCTTGTAATATTGGACTCAATTAATTTAGTCTTCAAACTGACCCATACATTTAATGCTTTTATTAAGGCTTTATTATTTTTAAATTTTACTAGAATTACTAATCTAGGACTATAAAGGTAAGACAATACATATTTTAATGTTTTTATTTTATTTTATTTTTGACATGGGAGAAAAGAGAACTACGTATTAAATACTCGTATTACGAAGTCCAATCGAATACATGGACGAATAATACAGTAACACTTAGCTACTAATCAAAGCCCAATATAAACAAATTCGTCCCAAACAGCACCAAAGTGATCACTACTCCAGATTCATTTATTGTAAAATCACCCCAACATGGCAACATTTATAGCTTCAATAATTTCAACGTGTATAGTTTTAGTTTTGTCTTATAAAAAATATCTATTAACGCAAATTTAATCAATTTTAGTATTAACATGTTGTTCTTATTATATTCTCACCGCATGCTACTCCTTTTTGGAGAAGAGAGAAATTCTATAACACTTTTATTTAAATTAAAGCTAGCTCAATTATTCTCTCCTCGTAATGTTCTTTCTCTAAACAACACGTTTGTGGTTGGGTAATGCTAACAATATTTTATGGTTAATTTCTTATATAGTAATTATATTAGCACGATATTTATAAAAGAATTAATAAACTGCTCCCATATGGGTGGAAATAATTCTTGCAATAATATTGAACAAGAAGAATAGAGGGTATATTTTATGAAGTGATTAATTTTTTGTTGTATATTGAATAATTTTATTTGTAATTAATCGGCACGCATATTATTGAAATTTTATTAACTTGGTTTAAATACAATACTTTTCTTAAGTTGATGGATAAAAGTTACCTACTTTTCACTATTTATTAAGAAGAAGAAATAATGATGTACGTGAAATCATAGGGGTGGGCGCATGGGGCAAAAGTACAGCCAACTAAATTTTCTCAACATTTCGGTCAAAACTTGTTCAATGAAGACCACCGGGGCCACAAAGTCAAATCTCAAGTCGCGTGGGGCCTGCTAATCAGTTTTATCAAATCTCATTCCGGCAACAATTAACGCTTTATTATCAATCAAATTGGTCACACAATACGCAATAATTTACCAACTTTTATACAACGAAAACTTAAAACTCCTACAACTTAAAACTTAAAACTCCTGAAAATAGAAACAAGTGGTATTGTGTATTTCAGCTAATTGAAAGCTGCAAAATTAATGTGGTGATAAAATTTAAATTCTCTCTCTTTTTCTCCTTTTTTATTTTAGCATGTTTGTTATGAATTCGCACGTTTATTTTAGCTGCAAAAAAATCACTTTTTATTGTAGTGTTGTATAGGCCTTCAATAATATATTATATATATAGGGGAGAGATCATATGTAAAAGACTTTTCCCGTAAAAAATAAGAAATAATTCTATTCATCCAATTGTTGTGATCAATGGTTAGTATGTTTTACATCATTTAATTATTTTATCATCTTTTTAATAGGGATAGGGGTACATATGACATTTTATTACCAGAAGCTGAACCGTTTTATTCGTATGCAGCGGTTATATTTACTTTCAATATTTACCCTTTTTTTAAGAAAGTTTTAATCTGCTCATAAGATTTCATATCATTATTGTTGGTTTTCAATTGCTCTTTCCAGTAATGAATTACTCAGGTAATATATATAAATTTTGTCTTTTTTTTTTCTTGTGCGTGCAAATATATTTTTGTTTGTTCGTATTACTTTCACATCCATTTGAGTTAAAGCAAAAAAAATCTCATATGCACTACCATACGAGATCAAAATTAGTTGTGAGAAAAGGCTGTGAAATTCGTGGATCGACGGCTTCAATAAATTAGAAGAATGAGCAATATCAATGAAAATGAAATGAAAAAATAAGGAAGAAGAACTTTGAAAGTTGTAGATTGAAGTTTTCGTTGTCGGATCAATCCGGCCAACTCGTTGATTTTTCAGTGTTTTTTTTTACGGATTAAATCGTATGCACCATAACGTGTAGTGTGATGCACCACACTGCGTAATGAGATGCACCACTAAGAGGGTGTTTGGCTGAGCTTATAAGCTCTTATAAGTTATTTTAAGGAGCTTATAAGCTCAGCCAAACACCCTCTAATTGAGATGCACCATTTTTTAATTTTATTAATATTATTTTTCACTATTTTTTAGATGCATCACATAGTGTATACAGATGTACTATCATGTATAATGAGATGCATCACAATATGGTAGATGCACCGCACTGTGTAATGAGAAGCACCACAATATGAAATGAGATGCACCACACCTTATATATATATATATATAATTCAAAAAATAAAATAAAAATAAAAAATATCAAGCGTCTGCACAACATGCACAACGCGTGGAGGGCATGCGCATGCAGTGCATGCGCCACATGCTCGTCCCACAATGTTAGATTGGTTGCATCCAAGTGTGGCTCAGTTATAAATCATATTTATAACTACGATTCTGCATGATTATCCTGCAAGAGTAAACGAATTTGGAATAAATGCATTGATTGACTTATTCTTTATAGTATAATATCATTGGTCAAAGTAAAGTAATGGTGTATAATGCATTTTGATTTTCAACGGATACGAAAAAAGCAACAATGAAAATTGGAAAATTGCACTTGTTGAAAGTTGTTTAATGCATCGAAAAAATTACGATAATGAATTTAGGCATAAACTTTTTAAAACAATCTCGACATTTATTCTTTTTGCAATGCATTAAAAGTGCACCGAAAATGCATCGAAAATTTTTAGAATTTTTTTCATAATCAGATCCGTGAATTCCACTATTCTCGGCTCATTGCGATTAACTCGCAAACTGAATGGTTTTAGTTTTCCTTTCTTACCCTTTTGTATGTCAAAATGAAGCGGTTTAGTCAAAAGATTATTATTAGACGTTGATCTACTTTAAATCTAAGCCGTTAATTAGGATTTAATCAAGGGTTCAAGATTTTTCTTATTTTATACACTAACAAAACTTTACACGTGAATGAATATATATGTATATATATATATATATATATATATATATATATATATATATATGAAATTGTCTTATTCTTAAAATCTATTAATATATAAAAATGTTTTTGGCGCCATATTAAGATATTTTCATCATTTCAGTATCCATCAATTAGCAGTTACATCCGAAATTTGATGCTAATGTCCAGTGACATATGCAACCCTCCTTAACTTATATCTAAATGGGAAATAAAATAGTATACACTACACTATAGTTGGAACGATTTCCAATGCATCACTATATTGCTCCAGCAATTTTCTTTTCTTTTTCTTTCTCATCTCTTTTATCTCTTAACCTTCTTTTCTCTCTAATAATTGTGTAGATTGATTAATTAAAATATATTGAACGTGCATCTTAAATTAAAGATCCTGATGAGATCTTTAATTTGATCTAAAAATCGTAATTTATAGATTTAGAATAAAAAAATTATGATAATCTGAATTTCAAAAATATATAATTTCTTTCTCCTCTCACTCTCTCCATATTTTTTTGAATTGATCCTGGCTCTATTTTTCAATTATACTATTTTCAAATTTCTTTATGTTTTACTTTCAATTTCTTTCAATTTAGTACTCTCTTTGTCCCATTCAACAAATTATATTTGAGATGGGCACATAGATTAAACAACATTGTTCACTTTTTAGTGTGACATAAAGTGAATTTTAGTGTGTTAATCTTTACCAAATAAAGATATGATACTAATTGAGTGACACACCCAAAATGACAAAATGAGACTTATTGAACATGACAAAGGGAGTAGTTTATAACTATTTAATTTACAGTTTAAAAAATATTTAATTTTTACATATTTATTTTTATATTACATGCTCGATACAATTGTATAGATATAAATCGGCTAAATTGTAAAATATACCCCATCTTTTATCAAATTTTCGTTTAAATCCCCACCTTTTAATTTTTACAAAAAAAAATCCTCACATTTCATTCTTTCTCAATTGCATCCCTCCGGTCGTTTTCCCCAATTTTGTTGTTGATGATGTTGAAGGCGGTAAATCTTACATTGCAAAATTAACGGCAAGAATGAAACGACGTAGTTTAAGTAAGGCCAAAACGTCATCGTTTTGCTGCAAATAAACACTTATATTTAGGGTCTAGACATCATACAAATCGAAGTTCAATTTTTGGGGTTTTCTCCTCTTTCCCTCTTCACCCCTTTGTATATTTCACGTTTCAATTGTTTATGGCTTCTTCGTCTTTGCACACGGGCTCAATGAATACATCGAATTCCGAACCTCAGAGGCTTTGCAAATGTGGAAATCGTGCGGTAATGAAGCACTTGAACTTTGTGGATAACCTGGAAATAATGAATGATGGCTAAACCCTAAATATAAGTATTTGTTTGCAGCAAAACGACGATGTTTTGACATTACTAAAACTACGTCGTTTCATTCTTGCCGCTGATTTGCCATGTAAGATTTACCGCCTTCCACATCAGCAACTAAATTGGGAAAAACGATCGGAGAGATGCAATTGAGAAAGAATGAAAGGTGAGAATTTTTTTTTGCAAAAATTAAAAAGTGGAGATTTAAACGAGAATTTGATAAAAGGTGGGGTATTTTTTTGCAATTTAGCCATATAAATAAGTGTTTTTTCAATTTCAGTCATATCTAATTTTAATTACTTGAGATATAATTTTATTAAAATATGGTTTTTTTGTATATGGGGAGGGGGAGGAGGAGGGTGAGCGATGGGGTTCGAACCTGAAATATTACTACGTATAGACTAAAGTCGTACGACTCGGGAGTTTCTTAGGGACAATTTTATTAAAGTATGTTGAAGATGTATTAACTCTAAAAATAAAGAACTGAAAACAATCAAATGATGTAGCGCAACGCCCGCGGGTAAATCTAGTAAATGAAAATCGAAGCTAGAGATTGATCGAACTATACATACTTCGCATCTTTGGTAAGAGAAATCGTAGAATCAATAATTGATGCACCCATTAGAATAATAAAATAAAATAATGACCATGTGAGAAACGTATTAATTGCGATATTAGTCGACTCAGCTTTATCATTATTGGGAAATGCCAATAAAAAATAATTAGTATACAGTGTCCAAAATTGAAACAAAATGTAATAAATATAGTAGTACTACATTCTGGTTTTTTAGGCTTATATGCATGTTTTTGTAGTATTAATTAGTACTACTTGTTTTTAGGAAATGCGTGTAAGATTTGATATGACTAAATAAAGAGGTTTTCTTCTCCCAAAAAGGAAAAAAAAAAAAGAGTGTATTGTACATTTTTTTTTTTCATATTACAATAGACACTAATGGAGATAAATTTAAATCAATACAACAGATTAACCAAAAAATATGAACAAAGTCGTAGGTGGAAATTCCAAAACTTAACTAAACAGTTTTGTAAAAGATCACATGTATTGTGAGAAATCGATTTTTAAGAATGAGAAAGTGAGACTCCTTAGTCCTTACACATGCATTGTACGGAGTCTTTTGCTTTAATTTTATTTGTATTTATTTCAACAAAAATATTGATGACATACGTATTACAAATGACAGCTGCATGATAAGAGCACATATAAGATTTACTAATATTTTCTTTTTTCAGAAAGCATACGATTATATATATTTGAATGTAAAACTAAAATCTACTTTATTAAGCAATATTTTTAATCAAGCCACAATAAGATCCATCATTTTCCCGGAGAAACGTTACCCATATTTTTCAATAGAAAAAAACTAGTAGTAATAGTTATAATTAATAACATTGAATTATAGTTTTAATTATGATCATGTTCATGTACTCTTATGTAGAAATTAAATATATTTTAAAATAATTTTATAGTTTTAGAAATATGAAATGCAACATAAATCCCTCGTAACTCAATAATTTATTTTTTATTTACACAATATATTCCGACTAGACCCGAAATGACGTCAAACATAGATGGCTCGGTAGTCGGTTCAATTTGGTCAATTTTACATTGATAAAGGCCAACATATATGAATTCTAAGAATATGGACCGTGCTGATCGTGGCCAATGAGTTTGACAACGACCCCAATCAACTTATTACATTCATCGATAATTTCCTCTTACAAATTAAAAATGCATGCAAGATTTTAAGCAATCAAGTAATATTCTAGTTCCATGGCATGAACCAATTAATTAGATAGCAATTGATAGTAAGATAACAAAAAAGAAAATCAAAATATTTTTCTTGTATTGTGAATCATCAAAATATTTCTTCTTCTGAATTACTTTATTAATTATTAGAAGGGTTAAGGTGGTGCGACTACCCTTCTCAATTTTTACTTTTTTAGTGTAATTCATAACCCCTCGTTTTGGTGTTAAATATTCCTTTTTTAGTTGCACTTCTATTTGGCGATTGAGCATCAAATTAAAGTTGAGCGGTCGATATGAATTTTACAAAAAATAAAATAAAAATAAGGGGGGTATTTCCTTTTTATAAGGTATATAATAATAAGATATTTACAAAAATGAGTGAAGTTTATATAATAATAATAAGGAATCTCTGCGTGAAGCAAGTTACATGCGTAAAAACCGAAGAAAATGGATGGAAGGGGAGAAACAATTTTATCTTGATAAGTGAAAAGATTCAACAAAAATAAAATACAAATAAACAGGGTCAAAACATCTTATACTTATTTGAAACCAGAGGAAGTTTTCCCACCACATTTTCTTCTTCTAAAACATATATACTCCATCACCATGTACAACATAAGACATTACTACTACTCCCATTTTTTTATTTTTTTTTGAGAGAGAAAGGAGATATTTTGGAGAGAGCAGTTGAGGAGCTATTTTTAGGTAATTACTCTCTCTGAATCTCCATTTTCTTTTGTCTTTTTTTTTTTTTTTTTTGTAGTTGAATTTTTTATTTTTATTTCTCATGATTTCCATCCAACTTTCAAGAAGAGTATATTACATGCATTAACATTTTGTGAAATTTGTGAAACGTGAGATTATATTAAAAATTGTTGGTTAATACTTAAAAGGTCAAATAAAGAGTGTTGTAGACTCGTAGTTAATGATAGGATGGCTGCTTCGGTGATGCTATCGGGTGCCACGGTGGTGGGGTTCGACTGAGGTTTTGTGTATCTTGATGTTCTTGTGCTATGTTGACTGAGGTTATTGTTTGTGTTTACTGGTTCTGTCAATAGAAGAAGTTTGCAAAAGGTTATTTGAGTTATTATTAATGAGTGATTTAATTTGGGGATGAGTGCATGCCTCTGCCTCTACCTCTGGAAGCAGATATATTAACATGTGCCAAAATATTTCATCTAGGCTAATAATCTATATTCATGAGGTTTTTATGTATCTTGACGTTCAGATTATCGTTGTTTTTCTAATGTTGGGGATTTGATATTGAGTCATTATTATTATTTTGGACTGATTTAATTTGGGGGTGAGTGTCTCTGATTTGCTGTCTTTTGATTAAGTGTATCAGTTTGTCACCCTGAGTTATGATTTCTTGTGTTTGTTTTTCGTTATTTTCCTGTTTTTATTTATAATTCAAAGTTGTGTATTTGTCCCATCAAATTGTGTATTTTGTTAAAATCAAAAGACACATAAAATCAAAAGACACATCATGGTGTCTTTTGATGTAGTTGCAGGCATGACAGAGCAATTAGCAGCAGAAGAAGCAGCAGCAGCCGGGCAAAGGGATTTTAGAGATCACATGACGATCCCATCCCAGAGCGAGCTTTCCGCTATCTAAGTGATGCAATAGTGTATCTCCTTCCGGGCTTGCAAACTGCCAAGGAGATCATCACGGACAGGACCAATGCGCTTGACTGGACACTGCCGATTCACACTAAACCTATTCACCGTCTGGTCGACAGATGTCTCGACATCATCGACGATGTCCGTTGCGACCTCACCAACGGCAGGGGCGAGTTGCTCAAGTTCGCTGACTACAGCACAAAACTAGTGGAGATAGCGATTGAGGCCAGGGAGGTTCAGTACAAGTTGAGAATGATCGATCTTGTTTCCGCAATCACAAATGGACTTATGCTCATGGGGGCCATCTTTTGGGCACTCTGGCTTCCAGTGATGTTGAAGTTGACCAATTAGATTCAGAAAACGGACTTCGAGAAGAGAACCAATGTGATAGCAACGATAGGCATGATTATGCCGTACTGCTTCCCAATCCTATGGAAATACGCGTATGATCACGGAAAGAAACAGAGGCGTAACAGGAAGATGATAATGCTCCATCTTTGCGAGATTGAAAGAGCAACAAAAATAATCACGAGAGCACTTTCGATCAACGTTTGCCCTTTCCTTCCCACCCTTGCCCTCACTGCTCCTCCACCACCCAAAAATATCGTTTGATGTATTAGGTTTTAGAAATTATCTTTTAGCTTCTTTCCCGTCTCACTTTATGTATTTGGCAGAAACTGATGAAATATTATTGATCTTTTGTTTATATTTGTAGATTTACCTTAAATCTTTCTCGGCTCATACACTATCTGGATTCAATTCAAATTGGTAGTTTTGATGAATAAATGATTAAATAAAATATAAGGCGAACAATCCCAATAATTTATTAAGTTAACTTGAAATGATATAATTGGCCTTTTAGGCTTTTACCCAATATGTGAACACTAGTGGAAATATGTGTAGTTGCGGTATTAAAGATGTAGCTAATAAACTAAAAGAAATAAATAAATTAAGATGTAGCTTTATTTTGGTTCTATTTCTTTCTTATATATTTAATTCAAACTCAAATGCAAAATCAAATTTGTAAAATCTCAAGTCTTATATATTTAATTCAAAATCAAATGAAAAATCAAATTTGTAAAATCTCAAGTATGATACTAATAAACTATAAATCTTGGGCCAAGAGTCCAACTACATTGCTCTTTACGGGCTTCTAGGCCCAATAATACATGGCATGGCCCATCTAACCACACTCTTCAAGCTTGTCGCGGGTCGCCGGGTTAATAATAATAATAATAATAATAATAATAATAATAATAATAATAACAATAATAATAATAATAACAATAATAATAATAATAATAATAATTATTATTATTATTATTATAATATAATATAATAATAATAATAATAATAATAATTATTATTATTATTATTATTATTATTATTATTATTATTATTATTATTATTATAAAAAATCAGCACATGTCCCAAAAAAAATCCAGGAATTAATAGTGGGATTAAGTTTTTAATTTCTATTTGAAATGAAGGTTAAATTATACTCCCTCCGTAATCTAAAAAATACCCTGTTTGCTCATTTCAGCTGTAATCGAAAAAATGCACTGTTTCACTTTATACTCTTTTATATCCTAATAAACTTTTCACATTTACTACATTTGGCATTACTTTTCCCCATCCTTTCTAATTAGTCTAATCTAATTAAACAACTAAACCCAAACTAATTACTCAGCCCAATATTAAACAATACCCAACCCAATAATCCAGCTCACACCACTCAGCCCAAACAGCCCCAAATATATCACTCACCCCACCCCCAAACCCTAATTCCATAATCGGCACCCTCCATTTCCTGTTCTTCACCTCACGCCTGCAACTCTCTCTCACCTCCATTTCCTGTTCTTCAAAACCCTAATCGAGAGCATCTCTCTCTTCTCCGGCTACAAGCCTGCAACCCTCTTTTTCCCCCTTTCTCTTTTCTCCGACAGCAACCCTAATCGAGCATTTTTTTTCTCATCTTCCTTCTCCGATTCAATGGCATCCAATCCGGATCGAGGGATACCCACTACAAAAAAACTAGATTTTAAAGACGGAAAAATCCGTTGGTAAATTGCCGATTCCGTTGGTAAATATTTTACCCACGGATTTACCAACGGATTCGAGACGTCTTTAAAATGCTCGTCGGTAAAAACTTTAACAACGGAGTACATTCCGTTGGTATTTACCAACGGAATACCTACGGAAAATCCGTTGGTAGACGTCCGTCGGAGCATAACGAGGGATTTAGTAACGGACAATCCGTATCTGGATTTTGATAGAAATTTTCTATTTTTTGTTTACCAACGGAATTGTGACGAAAATTCCGTTGCTATATACCAACAGAAATTTGTCCCTTGGTAAATTCTTTGAACCGTAGAAATATACCCACGGAATTTCTGTCTTTATATAGAGACGGATTCATATCCGTTGGTAAATTTTCATGTTTTTTTTTTTAATTTAGCCACGAATTTTCCGTCTTTATATAGAGACGGATTGATATCCGTTGGTAAATTTTCATGTTTTTTTTTTGTTTTAGCCACGGATTTTCCGTCTTTATATAGAGACGGATCCATATCCGTTGGTAAATTTTCTGAATTAATTTTTTTTTTTCCTGTATTATTTTTTGGACCTGAATTGAATATCAAAATATTTTGTTTGGACCTAAAATGATACAAAATACTAGTACCAATTCAATAAGATTCCAATTCAACAAAAACACACTAGTACCAATTCAACAAAATTACAACCCTTCTCCAACAAACTAACACCATTCAATTCAACAAAATAACAACCATCCTCCAACAAACTAACAATCATTCAATTCAACAAAATACTAAGTACCAACAATCCAAGTTCAACAACAAAATAACAAACCATGTTCAACAACAAAATAATAATCCAGTTCAACAATATACTAAAGAGTCTAAATACTAGTACTAGAGTTTGAAAATAAAACTAAATAGTCCAAAAGTAAACTGATAAGTCAAGATGGCTCATCACCTGTAGGTGGACGAGGAAACTGACCCGAAACCAATATCTGCTGCATCTCGGCAAATTGCTGCTCAAGGCGTGCACGTGCCTCGTGCTCAACTTGCAGCTGCTCCTCTAACGTGCCGATGCGTGTCTGAAACATCTCTTGTGTCAGAGGAGCGGTGGAGCCAGTGCAACGAGTAGAGGTCCCAGTGAGCTAGCTTACCCCGAATCTTCCATTGCCGTATCGTCTTGACTTAAAAGGTTGTGTGATTTCCAGATAGATCTCATTTAGATCAGTGCGTGCTTGTGCAGCTGCAATCTGAGCAACTTTGGCCTAATTCAATGTAAAAGTTGACATACATTACAAAACATATATACTTTATATGTATATAATATCAATTATATATTTAAAACAAGTAACAACATCATGACTTACATCAATTTTTTCGTCCTTCTTTGTAAGATTAGATCCATCAACATTGATGTGGGTTCGCCGGAAAGTTTCATAATTCAACTCATGCTTTGAAATCCCAGTCTCTGCAGTTTATTATTCATAAGTGTTGGGAACACATAAAAGTTAATAAGCATTTGCAATTTTAATAAGGAAAAATTAAAAAAAAAAAGTGAAATAAAAATCATCTTACAATCAACTGTACAAGGCGCAAAACCATCTGTGCAAATGCCCAATCTCACATTCCTCGTCTCTTGAGCGAAATCTGGATAAACACCATTCAAGTGTTTCCATGCCAGAGAGTCTGTCGGGTGGCGCATCACACCATCATCCGAAGAAGTAGCATGCCAACGCATATGCTCTGCTGTTTTTATAGATGCAAACAACCTCTGTAATTGGGGCGTCAAGGGAAAGTAGTGCATCTGCTTGGCAGGAACACGTCTTTTTCGTCGGGTTCCTGATGCGCGCAGGTTCTCTTTGAATCGGGATGTACCACAAAATTTGCAACTCTCCAATTCCTTGTCATCTCCCCAATAAAGCATGTAATTACTTGAACAACAATCAATCTTCTCTACTGGCAAACCCAAACCACGTAATTGTCCCTTCGTACTATAAAAGTTTTCGGGACACAAGTTATGTTTCGGATGACTTGTTTTCATTAGTGTAGCAAGTTGATTGAAGCACCTTTCAGAAATGTGATTCTCTGCCTTGATGCTAAGAAACTGTGTCAAAAAGGATAACTGTGAAAAACTATCACATCCAGGGTATAGTGGGGTATCAGCTGACTTCAACATATCATAGATCTGTTGAGCTACAGGATTCGGTGGCTCTTCGGAGTTTGGAGGATGTTCAAAATGGCTAGGGCCTGCATGATCCCACACCATTCTCTGGTAGTTATTGGATGATTGTTCGTCCTCATCCATTCTTGTACCTTCCGTCTGCCTATTCTCCTCTACTTCCCCATGATAAACCCAAGTTTTGTAGTTTAAAACAAAGCCACGCTTAGTGACATGCTTTCTAACATCATTTACAGACAAGAAAGCCAAATGTTTGCACTTCTTACATGGGCACCTAATTTTATTTGGACCAGATGTATACTCTTTCTGATTTATCGCAAATTCAAGAAAAGTTTCAAGTCCCCGTTCAAATGCAGGACGATCATGATATCTCCAATACATCCATTGACGATTATCACTCATTCTTCTAGATTGTAAGAAAAATAACAAATGAATTAATTTACTTTAGTGGTAAAAGAACACTACTCAATAAAAGAAAAGAAGAACACAATTGTTAGTATCATATGAAAACGTGTTAATTAATAATATTATAGGAGTTTGTAATTATTTTTAATCTAGGAAAGTTATATGTAGAGGAAAATGAATGAATATGGCAATTAATATTTTTTTCCATTAAACGTGTTATCTAAATCATTTAATACTAGTTTTTTGTATATTTTAAAGTCGATGTTGTAATTAGTATTTTTATCTTTAAAAGTATACTACTTATATAACTTAAGATGACATTAAATCCTTAAATAAATTTTTGTGCAGTGTTAGGTTGCAATTCCCTATAATTGGTACCTGTACTACTATCTTATTTCATCTTTATAAATAAAGTTGGTTTTATTTATTTATTACTCATACTACCGTTACACTGACTTTAATTACATGCATGATTAAGTTGGCTTAAATTCTCAACATGTACACTAATTTAAATGAAATAATGTTACTTTTAGTAAAAAAAGTCAAGGATGCATTATTAAGCCCTTTTATATAGACAAATAGATGGTATATTAGCAAGAAAAAAAATTAACGAGTAAAAGTCACATAATTTGCCCACATAAACAGCTAATAATCATAGGTGCTTGAACATAATAACAATCTCAATTCTATAATCAATATTAAAATCAAAAGGGACTAGATAGAGCGAAGAAGAAGCAGAAGCAGGGCAAGCAAGATTAAAAAGTCAATAGTTTTTTATGAAAAGGAAAACTAAGGGGGGTGTATTCAATCATGACTCTGTGGGAATTTTAAAGAGTTTGAAAGTCTGGGTGTATTCAAATTCAGACTTTTCAAACTCCTTAAAAATCTGGTGGTATTCAATCACAACTTTTTAAACTCCATAAAAATTTTGTGGTATTCAAAACTCCACCGACTTTTTATTGTTGTTGAGTCTGTTGGATTTTGACTTGATTTCTTTCATTTTTTGTACTGTATGAATTCTGACCCTCAAACACGAGAATTTGAGATTCCATGAACATCCAACGCCGGCGCCGCTCCAGAACCCGCTGGACTCATTTCGGCCCTCGGCTGGGACCCAGCCACGGCTGGAATTTTTAGCAAGAAACAAACGCTCAATCCAGTAATCGCATCAGGCAACAATCAAGCTCTAATTTTATTCTCGAAAATAAACCGGTTTTCATGGGACCAAACATTCATTTTGAGGTAAGCGGTTTAGGAGAAGGTGATAAAACCTATGTAAGAACGCACGCCAAAGCCAAACAATACTCTCCCCCACACCTCAAAGTCTTGTCTTTTCTCCAACCTTATGCACATTACTACTCTCAAGATTCCACTATATAAAACCTTTCTTCTCTGCTTTCTCCTAAACTTTGCTCCATACCACCCTTATCAGAATACTCAATCGCAAAGGAGATTGATTACATGATGAACAAGGGATGGATACCCTGTCTTGAATTCGGCCCTCGGCTGGGACCCAGCCACGACTGGAATTTGAATGGCCCTCGGCTGGGACCCAGCCACGGCTGGCTTTCAATTCAGCGGGCGCTGGAGTCCAGCCGGCGCTGGACTCCATCGAATTCAAGTTCTACAGAGTCGTTCAAATCCCACGCGAACTCTATCAAGACTCCATGCGGAGTCAATCAACTCCAAAACTCCACACACTCTCCAAACTCTTTAAAATTCCCACAGAGTCATGATTGAATACACCCCCTAAAGAAAGTGACTCCACTACTTTTTCAATCTCCACTACACACCACCAACAAAGAACCAATTATTGCATAATCAGTTAATTTAGCCCCACCATAGAATCAAACTAAAGAACCAATTATTGCATAATCAGTTAATTCAGCCCCACCATAGAATCAAACTATATTCATTTTTTTGCATTTTACTGTAATTCATTCACGAGCAAAATGTATACAATTTTCTGCTCCTCTGTAAACAAAAGTTGGCATTTATATCACCTCCAATCAATATAATTCAACAACTACATTGCAAGCAAAAACCACAGCAGCATTTCATACAAAATGAAGCATGAATTAGATGTTGCAACCTTTAAACATTGTAAGGAATTGAATAAAATGAAGACTGATAGAGGATTTCAAAACGTTATGTTCACCTGCTTTGCTTAATATGCTGAAATAATGGTGGGCGGCGAGGACTGATATAATGTGGGCGGCGAGCACGTCAGAATCCGGCAACGCGGCGGGGGTGGTAAGGACAGGCCCTGTGCACGGTTGGGGAGATAGAGAGAGAGGGGGGCAGCAACAAAGGATGCGTGAGAGAGAGATGCGGAGAAGAGAAGAGAAGAGAAGAGAAGAGGAGAAGGAGGAGCTTACCGCATTAAGGAGATGCGTGAGAATTTCGACGGAGAGGCAGCTTCCTTACGGCGGCCGGCCTGCAATTTTCGAGAGAAGGGGAGTGGGTTAGAGAAGAGAAATAGAAATAGAAAGAGAAGAGAGATAGAGGAGAGAAACTTACCAGCGGCGGCGGATGGGGCAAGGCGGCGGATGGAGCAAACGACGACGGAGGTGGGGGGATGAAATTAGGGCGTAGAGGTGAAGTGGGAGGGAGCGGCTAGAAAGATATATATTGGAGTTTTAAAGACGGACAAATCCGTGGGTAATCCGTCACTAATATGTTTTATAATTTTTAATTAATCAGTATAAATAACTTTATAATATGTTTTCAATAATTTCATAATACTAAGATTTTGGTATGGAGAATTCACATGACACGCTGCTTCTAACGCATGAGAAATTAATAAATTTATATGTTATAGATGTATTTTCATATTACGTATCACAGAAATTTATTAATACCAAAATTTAAACCTATTGACACTATTTACAGATTAAAAATTATGTAACGATTTTATCATAATAAAAAACTGTGAAAAAATGTTAAAATTTGTTGCAAAATATGATATTTTATAATTTAATATATAAAACTTATTGGAAGGAAATTATAGCATCTTTATTTAAATTTAGAAACCTTATAGATAAAAGTAAGCTGTATATAAGTATATGACAAATGATATAGACGTCTCCGCATCTAATTTACTTTTGTATTATTCTTCTCTGCATTAACTGAACTCAAATAAGTTGTTGTGACAGTTTAAATTGATGTATATAAGACAGTTTAATAGAAATTTCTTGGACCAAGGGACATGGATACTGATCTTGTTATAATTTCAGAATCGAGAATACTAATTATCGATGGAGTTAGAGGTGTTCACGAGCCCGGTTTCGGGTCGGAACCGGCCCGGAACCGTCGGTTCCAGTTCGGAAATGTTGGAACCTGAACCGGCCCGCCATAGTCACGGTTCCGGTTCGGAACCAGTCCGCGTAGTCACGATTCCGGTTCCGGTTCCAACCCGTCCGTTCCGGGCCCGAACCGTCTAAATTATTTATTTATTTTTTATTTTTTATTTTTTTAATCATTGAAAATATAAATTATATTGTATTTCAAACTCATAATCTTCAATATAATGTATAGAATCGATATAAAACAAAATATATCTTCATTTATACAATGTGTGATAAATTAAAAACTTTATATTTTCACACGGGTCATCGGTTCCGAACGGTTCGGAACCGTTCGGAACTGCCGGTTCATATTTGAACCTTATATAAATATTTATTTTTTTTTTGGTCTTTTTCATTCCATTTATCGTTATAATTGTCATTTTTGATTTCTAAAACATACAGTTAACATGAATTAATACAAAACATATTTTAAAACTAAAAAAAGAAAGAAAATAATAAAAAATCGTTGGAACCGCCGGTTCACGGTTCCTAGCCATTTGAACCAGAACCGGCCCGTCCTACATACGGTTCCGGTTCGGAACCGGCCCGTTGACTACGGTTCCGGTTCGAAAATCGTTGACCACGGTTCCGGTTCAGGTTCGAACCCGCCGGTTCCGGTTCGGATGAACACCTCTAGATGGAGTAAGTAAATGATCTTATTATAATTGATCATGTTAATTATCGACAGATATATATATGACACACATGCATATTGATCTTTATAGTTTCACAATCGAAAATACTAATTATCGACGGGATAAGTAATTGATCTTGTTGCAACTGATCTTGTTGTAATTGATCATGTTAATTATCGACAGATATATACATATCGAGTTAATTGTCAGTAAAACTTATAACTCGTCTCTTCATCGTCCCCTTTATACTATAGTTTAAGTAATGTAACATGTACTAATTAATGAATTAATGTATTCGTCGATCTTATCTTAATATATAATTCAGGTCGTTCCTCTTGATAAATCCTAACAATTTAAAGTTATTATTATATCAACATCTACTAATCAGTAATCACTATACAAAAAAAAAAACATATCTCATTATAATTCCAGAAACAATTATATGTATATAGTTCGACAGATCGAAAAGTAAAGTTATAATTAAATTATTATTAGTTACTTACTATTAATTATAAATTACTCGATAGTTGTTAATTATCGATCGATCGTATACATATCGAGTCATTGTCACCAAAACTTAAACTCAATCCCTTCTTGTATCCATATACTATATGGCTTAAGTAAGTAATGTAACATGTACTAATTAATTAATGTATTTATTGATTTGATCTTAATTATTTTTTTTCGTTCGCCTCAATCCATCCTAACAAACGACATTGTTATAATCATATCATTATATAAAAAACGTATTGACTCAAAATTAAATTATTATGTAGTAATCTTGTACAATTTTGAGCAAAATAGTCAATATACATTTAGTGACGGAAATTCCGTCTTTATATACCAACAGAAACATATCCCTCATTATTTACCAACGGAAACATATCCATCACTATATACCAACGGAAATATATCACTCGGTAAATAGCAACGAAAATTCCGTCTTTATATACCAACGGAATCGTATCCCTCGTTATATACCAATGGAATTTTTCTCTCGTATTTAGTGATGGAATTTCCGTTGCTATATACCAATAGATTGTTTTCCGTTGGTATATAGCGAGGGATACGTGTCCGTGGGTATATAAAGACGGAATTTTCGTTACTATATACCAATGGATAGATTTCCGTTGGTATATGACGAGAGATACAAGTCCGTTGGTAAATAAAGACGGACGCGTCCGTAATTAACTTTACTGATGGAATTTCCGTCTTTAAATCCGTTGCTAAATCCCGCGGGAATACTCCCGCCAAGTGTCCGTCATTAATCCGTTGGTAAAGTTTTGGAAGCTAATATATGTTTTTTCCGTTGGTAATCCGTTGGTATTTAAAGACGAATATATGTCCGTCAGTAAATTGGTAGCTAATTGGCAGTTTTTTTGTAGTGACCTGCTTTTGTGCCGGAGAAATTGTGGGTTCCACCGGGGTTGGAACCAACCCACGACGATCTCCGCGGCGATACGCCTGACTTTACGGAGGATCTATGGGTTCCACCGGGGTGGGAACCATCCCCAATTCCTGAAGATCCGGCGAAGAATTTCTCCGAAATCGTGCCGGAGACTGAATTGAATCGCGAATCCGAGTTTTTGGGGGAAACCCACTTTACTTGGGAGGAATCTGATGGATCGGTATACCCCTTGGTGATTCTCAGCCTGTGGCCACCCTCGATCCATATCAAATATACTGTTCTGCGAAGATGGCCGGCGACTTTGAATCAGATGTTGAATCTGATGATGATCCCGTTCGCAAATAATAGGTGATTGCGTTCTATTTTTTCTGATGCCTCATTTGTGTTATTTCTGAGCATTTTCTTAATCTGCAATGATAATATGCTTATATGTTAACTTATTATGAACAAATTCTGCACTTGGTTGAGAGGGTGATGGCTGGTGATGCCTCATTTGTGTTATTTCTGAGCATTTTCTGATTTTGCAATGATGATATGCTTTTATGTTAACTGATTATGAACTGAAAATGAACTGATACTACACTTGTGTTTGGGTTGGCTGTTAATTATGTCTTCTTGGGAGTTGTTTGTTGAATTCTATTAATGCCACCACTAGGATTTTTGTGTATTCTATGTTTGGAGGCATAAATAGGATAAATATTGAGTCAATGATGCAAAAAAAAACTTCATTTAAGTAAGTCTGAGACTACAATAATTAACAAAACAATTGATCCAAGGACAAATTTACATTCCAAACACAAAAACTGATCTATTTTCTGTTTGTCCCTGTAAACCATTACCCAAAAAACTGATGTGTTACCTCTCATAGATCGTTGATGTTAGTGTCTGGTGAGTTTGGTGGTTGTTGTACAAGTTGTATGTTAAATCCATCTGCTGATGCAGCAGCTCTGAAATCTGGATCATTATTGCAGATGTGTGGTCTTGCATTGTCTTGTTGTATGATTATGTTTTTGCTCATTCCTTCAGGCCACGTTGCTTTAATTATAGCGGTTAAGGGAAAAAACATTGTACCTGCCATGTGCTGACATCCATGTTCTTAGGAGTTAAGAAAGGTTTAATAGCACTAGAATGAGCTTGTATATCTTGTTTTTTCAACCAACATTGTACCTGCCATGTGCTGACATCCATGTTTAGAGCAATTTTTATGTTCTCTGCAAAAGTGGGAGAGACTTCATCTTTTCTGCTTCTATCTCCTTCTTATCACTGTGCTGACAGCCCTTTTTCATGCTCACGACTTGTATAGGTAAGCCCAAGTCTTGTTGAGCTCCAACCATCTTCCAAATGCGAAATACAGTGCTACGATCGACATTGAAGAGTATTGCAACCTCCTTTTTGGCGCCATGCTGCAACCCTGAGCCATTTGTGTGCTGTAGGAGCCATTGAGCCAAGCTATTTCTTTGAGCCTCTGTGAGATTTTGTTTTTTTTGACCAATATGCATTGCTGCAGATTTTGGGAAATAAATGTGGTGGTTGAAATGAATGTTGGGAGCCTTCAATGATGCTATTTATATAGTAGAATGTGGTGTTAGGTGTACTTATTCCCTCCAACTGTTTTAGAGGGAATTTTGAATCTGTGTAAAAGGTTAAATTTTTGGCACCAAAAATGACTTGTTAGCATTAAATGCATTGTACTTTTCTCTTTTAAATGAATAAGCTACAGTCGAATTTTATTGCCTTCAATTTTTTTTGTTCATTTTGTTGAATCTGCTTCATTTAATTTAATTTTCAGTTTGCATTTAAATTAATTTCAGTTTGCCTTTATATCAATGAGACTGTCTTTAATTTAAAATTCATTGCAGTTTCATGAAATAAAAACCACATGCAATTCTAAATGAAAGTGAGAATAAAACAGTGAATGTGATTTTAAATTACATGCAATCATACATGCAATTTTAAATAACGTCCATGAAATAAATGTAACATGAAATAAGCCAGTTGACAAACTAATGAAATAAATCACGTGCATAAGCTATTTCAATTGGAATGGACTTTTAAAGCACCAAGTGCTAATTACAATTAACAAACCAATGACATCACTACCCTTATTGTCTTTTTACACCACTTTATACAAGTTTACCAGCTTTCTTAATCTACGTATAAACAGTAAACGGGGCATTTTTTAGATTACGGAGGGAGTATGTATTTATTGTATAGATTGGCATAATTTTGTCTGATCATATATATATATTCTAAAAATTAAGGTTCATCTGTATCATTTAGATTTCCTAGACTTTGAGTTGATTAATAGAGCATTAATTTGGATAGATTTCTTCAACCTCCTACACTATATATTTCACTCATAAAAAAAGTTGACATTCAATTTAAACGTATTCAGATATTCTCTTAGCTCCCTTTCTCTTTACCTCCAAAAATAGTAGGAGCGACTTGCTCAAGTTCGCTGACTACAACACAAAGCTAGTGGAGATAGGAATTAAGGCCAGAAAGTTTCAGCACAAATAGAAAGCGATCATCTTTGTCTCACATGAAATCAACTCGTGGGAGCTATCTTTTTTGCACTCACGCTTCATGTTATCTTGAAATTAACTGATTTAATAAAAAGTACGGACCTCGGGATAAGTCAAAAGAGAGCGAGGAAGCTAGCAATACGATAGTAGTGATAAGCATGATTATGTCGTACTGCTTTCCAATGTTGTGGAAAGCCGCATATGAACGCGGAAAGAAAAGAAAGGCGTAGCATGAAGCTTACAATTCTCCATCTTTATAAATTGAAAGAGGAGCAATAAAGATGTAGCTAGCACAATTTGAAAACCAAAACTTTCTAAAATAAATTAATTAATTAATTAATTAACATATATTTTTAGTTTCTAAAAATTGAAACACAAGTCTTAGGTAGTTTTTCCCGTTTCGTTCTATTTCTTTCTTATTTTTCTAATTCAAAATCAAATATAAAATCCCGTTTATAAAATCTGAAGACATGATACGTGGAGAAAGTAATATGAGCCTAACACACTGAATTTGTATTTAATTAGTTTTATTTTAAGAGGCAAAATGTCAAATGGTCAAAATGGGGACAATAAATTAAATTCTGTCAAACCACTTAATTTTTATAAATTATATCACTGTGGTACGAAATGTAAGAATTTGTACCAATCGTACCACAACTATCTACCAATAAGAAATATACTCTTAGTGGTACGAATATGCATATTCATACCAACATATCAAGTTAACTATGGTATGATTGGTACAAATATGTAAATTTCGTACTACAAGTATATCTTATTAGTACAAATCGTACCAGTCTTACCAGTGTTAATTTGTGCTACGATTGGTACGAATTCTTACATTTCGTACCACAGTGACATAATTTATAAAAAACTAAGTAAATTTAATTTTTACTCCCCATATTAACTATTTGACCTCATTTTCTCTTTATTTAATCTAATTAGTTTGATAATAAACTAGATATCTTGGGCCAAAAGACCAACTATATTGCTTTTAACGGGCTTATAGGCCTAAGAATACGTGGCCCATTTAAAGCCTTCAAGTTTTATAATTTTGCCTCCCTCGACCCAGTTTTAGCCATTACATGCTCATCTCAATTAAAAAACATATATCCTACAATTGGAAGCCCAAACAAAATAAGTTTAACTTTTTGCAAAAATTTCTAGAGAAAGTCAGTGCCATTCGAAAATTTAATTACAAAACGTCAACGTTAATATTTTTTTTATCCTAATAGATCTTAAATTATTATGGGATTATATTTGTTTATTATGTATTTATGTTATTTGTATTATAATATTAGTAATTCATTATGATGAAGATCATCAATTTTACAAAAAACTTATAAAAATTTAATTTGAGGCACCACAAGTCTCAACTTAGTAAAAGATTTTAGGTTTAATTTTACTTGCATGCAATGTAATTTATTTCCCACCTTATTAACGGTGTAGTTGTCCCACTCCGCGTAGTCAGTGACAAAGGGAGGGGGGGGGGGAGGGGGGTCATTGGACCCCCTTGAAATTTTGAAATTTTTCAGAGGTATATTAGTAATTTCACAATTAAATTAAATTAAATTAAATTAAATAATAGTGATTTTAGTGTTAGTTTATGGGGGGGTTCATTTCATTATACAGGTATTCTTCTTCTATATTTCTTCATAATTGAAACCTTCCTCGCCGCCGCCGATCCAAAGTCTTGATTGTTGCATATCGCTGCCCTTCGCCGCCGGTCACCACCTCGTCGCAACACGCCGGCGCCGTCTCTTAATATCTCTAAAAGATTGTAACTTGTAAGTTTTTCGTTTTTTTTTATATATATTTTTCCCATCAATTTTTATGTTTTGTTCTTGAGATTTTAGCTTTGCTTTTCAATTTCAATTAATGGGTATGTCCTAATGACTAATCTCTATACAAATATATAATCATACTACAATTTCAATTTATATTGTATGTAATTTATGCCGATGCCGTATGCCCTGCTTTATTTTTGTTTTGCCTAATTTATGCTTCTTAATTTACCTCAACAATTTGATGCTTATTGTTAAAAATTAATAATTATAATTGATTTAATTTGGGTTTGTGCACCTTTTACTTCTAGTTTGTATAATAATAAATTAATTTTGGAATTAGGAACGTACTGTTTTTGGGATTAATTTTTCTTTGAACCACTCTTACCTTTTATTTTGATACTTTTGCTTGAAATTATATTCTGATTATTATTATTGTATTGAAATTATACTTGTTTTTTTTTTTTAGTTTCTAGCAACAAACAATGAAACAACATAAAATGGATCGATTTTTGAAGCCCGTGTCTAAGAGACAGAGGGAGGATGGGGACATGGTGCCTCCATTGTGGGTGGTTCAACGGAAACAGCTAATGCACCTGCACTTGTGCAATCTCAAGCATCGAAGAAAGTAGGTACGGAACTTGATTGTCAACCTCAAGCATCACCAAACACTGAAGTTGATTTAGAAAATCTTCCAAGTGATCCAGGACTTCGACCTACTATAATAAGTTATCCACCGAACTTAATTGAACAAGTGGGTCGAGCTTACTTATTAAAAGGTCCTTGTCAACCATATAATCATAACTTTCCTCAAAGAATGGAAGCAAATCGAAACCGCAAGTTTGTTGTTTCTTGGTTTAATCGCTACAAGATGTGGCTAGAATATAGCATTGCCAAAGATGCAACTTTTTGTTTATATTGCTATCTTTTCTCATCGGGGAGTAGTGAAAAGGGGCATGATGCTTTTGTATATGAGGGTGTTGGGAAATTTATTAGTATAAGTTTTGATGAATTCCAAAACCGGCTGACCCCAACCGAGTAGATGTTGCCAGAACCTAATGTTAGAATTTAGGCTCGCTGTTTGAGCAAAGTTAAGATTTGATCTTTACAGGTCTCCAGCTGAAGATGGAAACAAGGCGTCACTCAGACAGAACATCAGTTGTGAAGAAAGACAACTGAGAGTTCATTTGTTCAGATGCAAACAAGGGGAAGTCTTCAAATCATCAGTTGAGAAGGAAACCAACTGAGCGTTCATCAGATGAGAAACAGTTGAAAGGAAGAGAACATCAGATGAAAAGAAAATCATCTGAGGGTTCAAACCCAACTGAGTAAATACAAGGAAGACAACTGAGTGTTCAGTTTCAGAACCTCAGTTATAGAATCCGAACAAGGAGTTCAACTGTTTGAAGTTCAAAGTCAGCTGAGAGCTCGACAGATCAGAACATCAACTGAAGATCACTCAGATGAAGGTCAAGACTTTCAACCGACAAACTGAAGTTGACTGTCAAAGATTTGAATTTCAAAAGGAAGTCACATGAGGGTTTGATCGTTCAGTCATTACCCCATCTGGCCCAACACAAGGCTGTCTCAGATGGAAAGCAGAAGAGCACAGATGCCATATCGGGAAAGTCTGCAGAGATGAGAGACAAGCCATCGCTTTCAACCGATCAGAGATCAACTGCTCCTCCAACGGCTAGTTGATTCTCTCTGCCTATAAATAGAGGCATTCTCCCATTCGAGAAATAGACAGACATATAGACGACGAAAAATTCAAGAGCTTTCTCGAGAGAAATCAAAGCAAAAAGCAAATCTGCAAAATCATCATCTAAGAGCATCAGCAGCTGAGAGTTCCAATTTGAGAACATTAAGTAGCTGAGGGTTCCTAGAGATCGAAACTGTTTTTGATCTTAGGTTGAGTGTTTATTCGTTCAAGCCTTAGATCCAACTCTCATTCGTGATCGAGTTGTAGTTGGAAATCATACCCATTCTCACACCCTAAAAAGTGTGCTAGGACCTTACTCTTCCTGTAATTGAGCAGTCAGGTCGTCAAGTACCCGCAAACTTGACTTAGGCTGTTTAGTGCCCGGAAACTAAACTGTAACGGTTGCTCAGCCCGCGTAAGCTGAGTGGAACTGTCCAGAAGAACTTGGACTGAGGTGTGTGGACTCACATCTCCCCGTGGACGTAGGAGTTCTCTCCGAACCACGTAAATCTTGTGTGTCGTGTTTATTTGTGTTCAGTCATTATTTGCATATCTCAACTGACAAACTAACCGCATACAATCTGCATACTTTCACATCAACAGTTTTGGTTTTGACCAACCGTGCATAAAAGCGTGAGTTTGTTTTTACGAGTTCATTTTCCACCACATTCCGCACATCACCACTCTTCCAGCTGAGGTTGCTTACTCAGCTGTGAGATCCCAACTGAGTCCTTTTACTCAGTTGAAGTTGATTTCAAGTGTTAAGTTTTTCGAAAGTTGAAAAATCCTAACTGGTGTATTTCCCCCCCCCCCATACACCAGTAACTCGTATCGGGATCATCAAGTGGTATCAGAGCAGTGGTTCAAAAGACTGCTGACTCTGTTTCACGAGGTGTGAATTCGAGAATTTTCTTCAGTGGTCAACTGAACAGATCTTTTCACGCTAGTGCATTCTTGCTCGCATTTTTTGTCCTGTTTTTGTTTGTGCAGATGGACGTCAAGGACAAGATCGTAGTCATGTTCTCTGTTGTCAACTATACATCATGGAGAACTCGAATGAAGAAGATACTTCTGTCAAAGCATCATAGGATGCAACAAGTTCTCACATCTGGACCAATTGTCATACGAGACAGAATACTTCGCACTCCCACAAATCCCAACGATGGAGATGCAGTGGTGGAGTATGTGGAGAAACAGCCAGAAGACTACACTCCGGAAGAGGCTAAGATGAGCCAGCTGGATATCTGGGCTCAGAGCACAATAATGTCCACGGTTGGACAAGATTATCTGCCCTGGATAGAGGAGTGTGAGACTGCAAAAGAGATGTGGGACATCCTGGCTTCGCTAAGTGAAGGAAGCGACGAGACAAAGGAAAACAAGTTCTCGCATGCATGTCAAGATTTCGACAATTTCAGTCTGCGACCTGATGAGACTATCGATCAGCTAGAGCTCCGGTTTATGGACATCATCAGAAGAATCCAGTCCATTCGGAAAGGAAAATACACTCTAAGAGAAATAAACCTCAAAGTGTTGCAAGCTCTACCGGCTGAGTGGGATACTTTCACAAATATCCACGAGAGCCGAGCTGACCTTGGTGAAATGGGAACTGAAAGATTGTTCTCAATCTTGAAAGGGAATGAGTATAAGGTCAACAGAAGGAGGTCGCAGCCCTCAAGTCAGACAAATAGAATTGAGGATGTCGGCTCAGCATCAAAGTCAGTTGCCCTCCGAGCTGACTACTCAAAATCAAGATCGTCAAGGCCAACCAGATCGGCTGACACGACTGCAAAGGAGCCGAGCAGAGAGGAACTGCAACAGAACATTGCAGCGTTGTCAAAGAAGTTAGCCAATATGGATACTCGGTTCGGCAAATATAAACGTTTCTATAAATCAAACCGAACTCGACAGTTCGAAGCCAATCACCAATGGATGCTTCGAATGTGGCAAGGAAGGACACTTCAAAGCTGACTGCCCAGACCTCTCAAAGAAGGAAAGAGAAGCACTGAGGGCCAAGCAAACTGCAAAGAACAAGGCCATGGTAGCAGAAGAGGCAGCTGACGATATGGACATCTTCACAGACACTGAAGATGAGGATGATCTGACCTCTACCAACAAAGTCATTAGTCCGGATCAATGCCTCATGGCACTTGGAACCGACCAAGATGATATTGAGGTACAATCTAATCCTGCTCGCTTAAATTCTTCCAATACTTCTAACATGCAGGAATCTCTGAGCGATGAGTTAGAACCCTCCTGGAATGATTTTCAAGAACTCAGTGAGGAACTGCATCAACAGTCGGTTGAGTTTAAGAGTCTTCAAGCCCAGTTCGCCAAGCTTGAAGATTCCTTATCCGAAAAAGACGATCTGATCAAGAGACAAGCTGAAGAAATTGACCAGCTGAAAAGTCAACTGAGTACAGCCAACCAAACTGAGGCTTCAACCGATGAACAGTTGAAGGAACAGATCAAGGCACAGAACGAACAGTTGAACAAGCAAGAGGCTCAGATCGACCAGCTGATGAGGACATCAGATGCCCAGACCGAGCATATAGCCGTTCTTCTCAAGGATCTTCAAACTGAGAAGGACAACCTGACAAAGCTATATCAGTCATCCGAGATCATCGAGAATCTCATCAGATACAGAAGGCAAACGGATGATGTGTCTGGACTCGGATACGACGTGGCAAAGGACACTGGAATTCCACCAGCTACCTTCAGCCAAACCTAACACAGTTGAGTCTGCAACTGAACAAACACCATCACAACCGACAAAGGCAACTGTGGCTGAGAAAGGCAAAGGAGCTGCAGATGGAGCACCAACGAAACAGTCGGTGGAGTCTACAACCGAGAGGGAATGTTCCAAGACTCAACGGAGGAACCGGAGACGTCGGAGTCGCAATCAGAACCGAGCTCAAAATCGACAACATAACCAAGCTCAGAACCGACGTGATAATCGACCAACAAACCAACCACAGTAGAGATGGAACCAACAGAACCGACCAAGCTTCAACCGACAGAATCAACAACGGTTCCATCACCACAACAACCAGAGGTTCCAACAGAGTCAACCTATGTGGAACAGTTACGACAGCTATGGTTACTCATGTCACAACATGAATCAACATCCGGGCATGAACAACTATCGTCAACAGCCAAGGCAATGTAATCAGAATCAGCCAAGAAGATTCCACAATGGCGTCCGACCTCACAGACAAACTCAACAGGATAAGAATCGCCATCAAAACAGGGGGAAAGCCTCACCTCCTAAATCCCAACATGGGAGAAATCCAACTCCTCCCAAGAAACAGAACATCACTATTAACAACAAGCCTAAGGATAACCGAGGTGTTGTTGTAGTTGATGATGAAGGAAAAGTAATTTGGAATGATAAATCCATCCGAGTTTACAGGGAAAAGCGACGCACGGTTCCAGCGGGAACTGGTTCTAACCCTCCAGGACCCAACGGAAATTGGGGACCTAAGCAAGTTTCTCCTTGCAGGTACATGAGAAACAGCTGAGGAAGAAGAAGGCGTTTACAACAATGTGGGTGATGGATAGTGGATGCTCGAAACACATGACAAATCTGAAGGATTTGCTTGGAAGTTTCGTGGAGAAAGAAGGTCCATCAGTTACTTTTGGTGATAACTCAAAAGGTTATACCAGAGGTTACGGTACCCTTGAAACCAATCATGTTTCAATTTCTAATGTCTCTTATGTTGATGGATTGAAGCATAACTTGCTCTCCATCAGCCAATTCTGTGATAATGGTTTCTCTGTCAAGTTTAATGCACAGGGTTGCAGGGTGAAAGATGTCGGATCAAAGCAGGTGATATTGTTAGGAAATCGATCCCCAACCGGGAATGTGTACTATGCTGACTGGAACAGCTGCCTCCCCGACACTTGCCTGTTATCAAAGAGCAGTTCGGATGTGAGCTGGCTGTTGCACAAAAGGCTCAACCATCTGAACTTCAAGACGATGAACCGACTCGCCAGACAAGAACATGCAAGAGGCATACCTAACCGGGTGTTTTCAACAACACACATCTGCAGTGCATGCCAGCTGGGAAAGCTCGCTAGGTCCTCCTTCCGGTTGAAGACAACTCCTTCAACTGACCGAGTGTTACAGCTGATCCACATGGATCTCTTCGGGCCAGTTACACCAAAAAACATTAATGAAAACGAATATACTTTGGTTGTAACTGATGACTACTCAAGATATACGTGGACCATCTTCATGCGCCACAAAAGTGAGACCCGAGATGAGCTGCCCAAGCTGATGGATCGGATATCGAACCAACAAGAGATAAAGATCATATCTATCCGATCAGATCGTGGAACGGAGTTTCTAAATGAAACCATCATTGAGTATTGCGAAAAGAATGGCATAACCCATCAGACATCAGCCGTGCGTACTCCACAACAGAATGGCGTAGCTGAGCGAAGAAATAGAACTCTGAAGGATGCAGCCACATCCATGTTAGCGAGCTCAGCACTGCCAAAGAGATTTTGGGCTGAAGCGATCAACACAGCATGCTACACTCAGAATCGATCTCTTCTCACCAAGCGGTTGGGAAAGACGCCCTACGAGCTGTGGAGACGCAGAAAGCCAGATATTTCTTATTTTCGTGTTTTTGGATCTAAGTGTTATATTCACAACAATGAGAAGACTCAGTTGAAAACTTTTGATGCCAAAGCTTCGAAGGGCATATTTCTTGGATATGCAGCTCGGATCAAGGCATATAGAGTCTTCAACAACAGCTCTCGTGTTGTGGAAATAACACCTCATGTTAGTTTTGATGAATCTACCTTTGAGTGCAGGGAACAGGTTAAAGAACAACACGCGGATCCAGCTGTTCTACCAATTCTCACCAGATCGCAAGCGCTAAGGGAAAAGAACCGAGCTGAACCACTGGTTTGGGCAACTGAGGATGAGGACCCATACTCATCTGAAGATGAATGCGAAGACCTCAGCACATCTCAAGAGGGAACTTCAGCTGATGCTCCTCCAACTGCTTCAGCACCCGATGCCCAACCGAGCTCAGTTCAAACTTTTGTAAATGTTGAGGATCCAGACTCAACAACTGATCAATCACCAGCTCTGAAGACTCCAACTCAGATTTCTGAACAGCCACAGTTGGAAGAAGAAGGAAGACGCAACCGAAGATGGTATGAAGTTCATTCCACTAACGACATCATCGGAGATCCAACCGAGGGTGTGCGCACACGGAGCAGAGTTGCAATAATCAACCGAGGAAGAATCCAACACTTATGCCCAATATGCTGAGGAATTTGCAGTTCTAGAAGAGTTCGAGCAAGCTGGAGATATTGCCATGATTTCTTGCTTTGTAGCTGATGTTCCAGAACCAAAGACTGTTGGGGAAGCTCTCAACTGTGTCCATTGGACAACAGCCATGCAAGAAGAGTTGAATGAGTTTCTACGCAACTGTGTATGGGAGTTGGTAGAAAGACCAAATGGTGTCAAGGTGATTGGACTAAAGTGGATTTTCAAAAACAAGAGAGACGTCATTGGATTCATTGTGAGGAATAAAGCAAGGTTGGTAGCTCAAGGATACTGCCAACAAGAAGGAATTGACTTTGAAGATTCCTTTGCACCAGTTGCAAGGCTGGAAGCCATCCGAATCTTTCTAGCTTATGCCGCACATCACAAGTTCAAAGTATATCAAATGGATGTGAAGTGTGCATTCCTCAATGGAGATATCAAAGAAGATGTATATGTTGAACAACCTCCTGGTTTTGAGACTGGAGATGGAAGAGTGTACAAGTTGAAGAAAGCTATCTATGGTCTAAAGCAAGCACCAAGAGCATGGTATGACACTCTTTGTGGATTTCTTCTGGACTCGGGGTTCAAACGAGGTTCAGTTGATAAAACTCTGTTCACCATCAAATTTGGAGAAGATATACTTGTCGTGCAAATTTATGTCGATGACATCATTTTCGGGTCCAAGTCGGAGGAGCTGTGCAAGAAATTCTCCGATCTTATGAAGGAAAAGTTCGAGATGTCAATGATGGGCGAGATGAATTATTTCCTTGGATTACAAGTGAAGCAGTCACCTGAAGGGATTTTCATCAACCAGTCCAAATATACAAAGGAGCTCATCACCAAGTTCGGAAAGTAAGACAACCAAGATCCCTATGAACACGAACTGGAAGATCGAACCAGGAGCTGAGGGAAAGTTCGTTGATGCCAGCCAGTATAGAGGGATCATCGGTTCGCTGCTATACCTAACTGCCAGCCGACCAGACATTTCATACGCAGTTGGAGTGTGTGCTCGTTTTCAAGTCCAACCAAGAGAAGCACACATGTTGGCAGCAAATAACATCATTAAATATCTGAAAAGAACTGTCAATGTTGGGTTGTGGTACCCAACTGATGACAATATCCAGCTGACTGGATACTCAGATGCCGACCTAGCAGGAGATCGGTTGGATAGGAAGTCTACTTCTGGACACTGTCAATTCATGGGAAGCAAGCTGGTTTCATGGTTCTCCAAGAAACAAGCGTGTGTTGCTACTTCGACAACCGAGTCAGAGTACATGGCTGCCGGAAGCTGTTGCATGCAAGTATTGTGGCTGAAGCAGCAGCTGAGAGATTATGAAGTCTCAACTGGACAGGTTCCCATTCATTGTGATAGCTCGAGTGCCATAGCTATCTCTCTAAACCCTGTTCACCACTCTCGGACTAAGCATATCGACATTCGTCATCACTTCATCCGAGACCATATTGAGAAGAAGGATGTGTCCATGGAGAAGATCCCAACTGAGATTCAGAGAGATGACATCTTCACCAAACCTCTTCCTGAAGCCCGGTTCAAGATGCTGTGTGATCTTCTAGGACTTTTGGATCCGAGCTAAAAACTCATCCGATCTAAAGAGTCATCCGAGCAGAAGAGTCATCCGAGCTGATAAGGATTCATCCGAGCTGACGAATCGGATATCGAATTAAGGGGGAAGCTCAGATGAAGGGGGAATCTCAGATACGAATTGCCAACTGAAGACATCAAACGTCAGCTGAACAGATGAACTTGAGTCAGCTGATGGTATGCTGCAACAATGGAACAGACGTCAGCTGAACAGACGAACTCAAGTCAGCTGATGGTATGCGGCAACTGAGGAGCACAACTGTGGTATACAGCTGATATCGACATCAGCTGACAGGTATCATTTATGACTGAAGGTGTTATGATAATAAATAAGAATGTTTGAAATAAATTCAAACATTCCTGAACATGTCAGCTAGACTAAACAAGCCATCATATCGCATTTAATGTAAAGTCTGGCTGAACACCTATAGCCTTACTTTATAGTGCGACTGGGCTGACACCTCAAACTATTCACCTTCTCACTCGCGCGCGTGGTATATCAGTCCAAATTACTCAACAGTCGTGAAATCACAGCCGTTGATAAATACGCGCGATTTAACCCCAGTCGTTGATTTTATCCGAGTCAAAGATTATATAATACGGCAAATCAGGAAGTGATCCTTACCTTATCTTTTCGTGCATATCTTTACTCACTATTCATCATCTTCTCAAATCTTGTTTCGCCATTTCCAGTAAAGTCTTTCGCTCTTTCTTTGCATATATATTTCCTCGAGATGGCGCCCAAGTCAAAAGCTTCTAAGAAGATGGTTTCCTCAGAGCGTGCAACGTTCCAGGAATCGTTCGACATGGTGATGTCGAAGATTCATTTCGAACAGATATTATCCAGAGCGGCTCTCTCCTTGCCTGAGCTCGCTCCAATTGCCGCCATCCTCTCCGACCACCATCTGCTTGACTGGGCAACCCTCTCTCCGGCCCTGTTGCTCAGGAAGCAGATCGTACATTTCTACCGGAATCTGCAACGAGTTGCAAAAGACGGGCTTGTCACGATCATCCCGTGCAAGCAACGCCACAGAACCTCCCGGACAGTAGAAGACTCCGTTGTGGAGATAAAGGTGTCAAAGGAGCTGGAGAAGCTCATCCCCAGAAACCGTGAAGCCACAGATGTGGTGGGGAACTTTTCTGACAAGGAAGCTGATGCCTTCCTTCAAACCATTCTTCTTGTTCCCGAACCATTGAAGGGGAGCATGCAAAGGACAAAGTTGAAGCCGGAGCACCGACTTCTTTTCGATGTAATTTCCAAATGCATCTTCGCATATGGTGGAGCCTTCGGGGACATAAGCCGTCCTAAGCTCAAGCAGCAGAAGGCCCTGGAAGAGATGCACCAGGTCGACTGGTTGGGATTTATAGAGAGCCAGCTGCTGACGGAGAAACAGAAAATCTCCGAGATAACAGCTGAGTCTGGAGAACTGCTATTGAGTGTCAAGGGGACACTCAACTTCGGGACAAAGATATCAGCCCTCATCCTCCAAGCTACACAGGGTCTGCCGCTGACATGGGAAGGAAGTGAGGACACTCCAGTCAGCAAGCTGTCGTTGTTCCCCTCAGCCAAGAAGGCCAGGGATGTTGTAGAAGCTGTCTACACCCCCAAGGGTGTCCCCAAGCCAGCTGTGGAGCCAGCTGCTCGCCGCCCTTCAAAGTCCAAGCCAGCGAAGCGCCAGCTGGAGGAGGTGGCTGAGGAAGAGGAAGAAGAAGAAGAAGAGGAGGAGGAACCCCTCCAGAAGAGGCCAAGGATCAGGATCGTCCAGCCCGCAGCTCGTCCTTCAACCAGTCCGATGGTGACAAAGCCAGCTGAGGAAAAAGAGTCAACCGAATCCAGCCAATCGGTTGACCCAGCTGGGTTTATTCTTCAACCTCGCCAGGAGGACGTGGCTAAGGAGGCAGGTAAAGACGTGGAGGTCCAAGTGGTGGATGCCAGCTCCTCCTCAGATGACTCTTCTTCATCTGAGGAGTCCCACGACAATCGATCTAGAGCTGATGCCAGCCAGGTTAACCCACCTGTGACTGAAGAAATCCTCTAGCCAGCCAACTCTCCATCCAAAGAGGATCCAGTTCTCTCAACTGGTCCTCAGTCAGATGTTCCGAGCCTCTCGCTCGATGCCAACGTTGTGACCACTTCTTCGACCAACGTTGATGAAACCATCGAACCCATAACCTTCGATATTGACCCCCCTCAGATCGATGAAGAAGCCAACCGCCAGGCGATCCTGGCTGAGTATGAAGGAAGACTCAGCTACTGCTTCCGCAAGCTGATTGGAATGTTCCCCGAGGCAACATCGATGCCCATTTTCTCTGTTCTCGGGACGGAACTTCTATACCAGTTCAGCGTCATATTCAGCTACTGGTACGTAAAGGAGGAGACCCTCAGGATTCATGGTTGGGACAGGTTAAAGGTCGAAGAGTCCAACCTGAGGGAGTACTTCGACTACCAGAGCCTGGAGGTGGCTTACAACCAAAAGGTGGCTGTGCTCCGACGACGTCTGGACAAAAGCATCCAAGAAGGGACAGACACCAGGGACCTGTGCAACAACCCTGAAGCTGTTCACTTTCTTGATGACATGCTCGCCAAAAATGCCTCCTGCATGGACGACGTCGACGCAGCTGATGAGGCGGCCAAGAGAGAAGAAGACAAGCTCAAGGCCTACCTCGCCAGCCGATCTGCCATGGTTGTCCCGGAGTCTGCTGCCCAGCCACAACCACAGCTTCTGCCCGGACCCTCCGATCAGCCAGCTCTCTCAACCGACGCCATCTGCGAGCTGATCTCGGAGAGGGTCAACCAACTGAGGACGGAGATGCTGTCCAAGATCAAGCTAGGCAAGGAGGAAGAAGCTGACAGGATGCAGCAGCTGATGGCCGACAATGCCAGCTTGAAGAATCAGTTGGAAATCCTCTCCTCGTCTCTTCAGCACAAGCTTGATGACCTCTCTACTTCTTCCAGCTCGGAGGTCTCAGCTCTAAGGAAGGCCATTCAGAGCCTCAGCTCGGATTTCAACGTGTTCAAGACAGTTGCTGAATCTGACCTCGCAAAGTCCCAGCAGACTCAGGACCAGGAGTGGATGTCTCAGTTCGGCTCCTTCCGAGCTGAGTTCGTCTCTCTCCACAAAGAGGTCTCTGCGACCTTTGCAGCTGTGCAGCGAGCTGAGCAGGAGCGCCAAGACTTGGAGTTGGCGAAGAAGGTGGAAGAGAAGGACACTATTGATGAGTTGTTTTCCCGCGTTCAACAAGCTGAAGCCATGTTGACCTCTCTGGATGGCACTGTTGCCACTCTTTTGGATGATGCCAAAAAGGGGGAAGACAAGGAGCCAGCAGCTGGGGAAGACAAGGAGCTAGCAGCTGTTGCTGGACGAGGGAAAGCTATTCTCCAGCAAGCTGAAAGAGCTCAGCAAGGAGAAGGAGTGCCAGCTGAAGCTGAAGCTGAAGGATCGCAGCCCGAACTGGAAATCTCCCACGACCTCGTAGCCGAGCTCACGGCCGAGCTCGATGCAGAACTTGACGGGATATCTGTTGAAGACTGCATTGAAGCTGCCAAAGCTATGGGGGAGTCAAAGGAGAAGTACTTAAATCCCTCTTGGATCAAGAAGTTCGCTGCCGATCAGGCCAAAAAGGTGGCCAAGTTTGAGAAAGAACTGGCCAAGGTGGAAAAGAGAGTCGACAGGAATAAAGCCAGCCGGAGTGTGCGAAGAATCAACAAGCACCAGATGAAGGCTGAGGCTAGGAAGTCGACGCACCAACTGCAGAAGGACGCTCCGCTCCCGTCTCGATACCCACATGTTGACAAGTGGATGAATGCGGAGTGGAACGATGACTGGGAACAGTTCAAGCATGAGTTCGTCAATGACTTCTATTACAGGAAAGTCTACTCGACTGAAGATCCAAGGCTAGCCTTCAAGGAAGCCCTATGGGAACTCAGATCTGGAGACCCTGGAATGTTCAGTCAGTTCAAGCGAGCTATGCTGAATGCTCAACTTGATCCCAACACTGTTCCAGTTCCAAAGAAGTGCATATACCGCCCTCCGATGATCAAAGGCACGAGCACGCCAAATAGAAATACGATCATGGCTGAGGTGAGGCAAGTCTGCAAGGAACACGGCGTCAACACTGGGATCGAGTCGGAAGCGAAGAAGGAGATCTTCAACCGTATCTTCAGCAAGTACGGTCAACAGTATTTCTGAGCTGTCAAAGTTTTTGAGCTAATAATGTTTTTGGATGTTGTAGTTTTTGAAGTAACTGTTGTATCTTTATTTGTTTTGTGATTAATCTTGTAACCTTCAGTTGTAACAAAAACTTCAAAGTATATAATACGATTCACCTTGATGAACAATTCCTCATTGTCCAAGCTCTGAATCACAAAGTCTTTCAATTTCATGTTTTATCTGTCCTAACCCTTTGATGTTTTATCTTATAGACTGTCTAGAATTTCAGCTGAGATTTTAGGTCAGTTAGAGAGGATTAGATCAATAGTGGTTTAAGTTGTAAGTGGTTTTGGCATCATCAAAAAGGGGGAAATTGTTGGGAAATTTATTAGTATAAGTTTTGATGAATTCCAAAACCGGCTGACCCCAACCGAGTAGATGTTGCCAGAACCTAATGTTAGAATTTAGGCTCGCTGTTTGAGCAAAGTTAAGATTTGATCTTTACAGGTCTCCAGCTGAAGATGGAAACAAGGCGTCACTCAGACAGAACATCAGTTGTGAAGAAAGACAACTGAGAGTTCATTTGTTCAGATGCAAACAAGGGGAAGTCTTCAAATCATCAGTTGAGAAGGAAACCAACTGAGCGTTCATCAGATGAGAAACAGTTGAAAGGAAGAGAACATCAGATGAAAAGAAAATCATCTGAGGGTTCAAACCCAACTGAGTAAATACAAGGAAGACAACTGAGTGTTCAGTTTCAGAACCTCAGTTATAGAATCCGAACAAGGAGTTCAACTGTTTGAAGTTCAAAGTCAGCTGAGAGCTCGACAGATCAGAACATCAACTGAAGATCACTCAGATGAAGGTCAAGACTTTCAACCGACAAACTGAAGTTGACTGTCAAAGATTTGAATTTCAAAAGGAAGTCACATGAGGGTTTGATCGTTCAGTCATTACCCCATCTGGCCCAACACAAGGCTGTCTCAGATGGAAAGCAGAAGAGCACAGATGCCATATCGGGAAAGTCTGCAGAGATGAGAGACAAGCCATCGCTTTCAACCGATCAGAGATCAACTGCTCCTCCAATGGCTAGTTGATTCTCTCTGCCTATAAATAGAGGCATTTTTCCATTCGAGAAATAGACAGACATATAGACGACGAAAAATTCAAGAGCTTTCTCGAGAGAAATCAAAGCAAAAAGCAAATCTGCAAAATCATCATCTAAGAGCATCAGCAGCTGAGAGTTCCAATTTGAGAACATTAAGTAGCTGAGGGTTCCTAGAGATCGAAACTGTTTTTGATCTTAGGTTGAGTGTTTATTCGTTCAAGCCTTAGATCCAACTCTCATTCGTGATCGAGTTGTAGTTGGAAATCATACCCATTCTCACACCCTAAAAAGTGTGCTAGGACCTTACTCTTCCTGTAATTGAGCAGTCAGGTCGTCAAGTACCCGCAAACTTGACTTAGGCTGTTTAGTGCCCGGAAACTAAACTGTAACGGTTGCTCAGCCCGCGTAAGCTGAGTGGAACTGTCCAGAAGAACTTGGACTGAGGTGTGTGGACTCACATCTCCCCGTGGACGTAAGAGTTCTCTCCGAACCACGTAAATCTTGTGTGTCGTGTTTATTTGTGTTCAGTCATTATTTGCATATCTCAACTGACAAACTAACCGCATACAATCTGCATACTTTCACATCAACAGTTTTGGTTTTGACCAACCGTGCATAAAAGCGTGAGTTTGTTTTTACGAGTTCATTTTCCACCACATTCCGCACAGCACCACTCTTCCAGCTGAGGTTGCTTACTCAGCTGTGAGATCCCAACTGAGTCCTTTTACTCAGTTGAAGTTGATTTCAAGTGTTAAGTTTTTCGAAAGTTGAAAAATCCTAATTGGTGTATTCCCCCCCCCCCCCCCCATACACCAGTAACTCGTATCGGGACCATCAGAGGGGTTTAGTACTTGGCGTAAAAAATAAAAGTTGAGGTTACATGTTGGAGATCATAATAGTGATCATAACAAATGTAGATTGGCATGTGAAGATTTGATGAATCGAGCTCAACATATTGATGTGTCTATTTCTAAAGTATCAAAACAGTCTAGGTTGGATTACCGTTGCAGATTAAATACCACGATTGTCAGTCTACGCTATCTCATTATGCAAGAATTACCTTTTCGAGGAAATGATGAATCTGATGGATCCTTGAATCAAGGGAACTTTATTGAGCTTTTGAAAGTTTTGGTTTCATGCAATGATGATATATCTAATGTTGTACTGAAAAATGCTCCAAGGAACCTCGAACTTACATCATCAGACATTCAGAAAGATATCATTAATATAGCTACAGTCGAGACAGTTAATGCTATAATTAGTGATATTGGAAACGAGTTTTTCTCCATATTAGTTGATGAGTGTAGGGATGTATCTGTGAAGGAGCAAATGGGTATTGTCTTACATTATGTGAATAAGAAGGGGTGTGTTATTGAATGGTTTCTTGGTGTTGTGCATGTTAGTAACACGACAGCAGCTTCACTTGAAAAGGCTATTGACTCATTTTTCTCTACTCATAGGTTGAGCATTTCTAGTTTGAGAGGGAAAGGGTATGCCGGTGCAAGCAACATGGGAGGTCAATTCAACGGGCTGAAGAGTTTGATACTTAAGAGGAATCCTAGTGCTTACTATGTCCATTGTTTTGCATATTAGCTTCAGCTTACAATTGTTGTTGTTGCTAAGAAACATTCACTCGTTGGGTCTTTTTTTAATAATGTCTCACGCTTATGTAATGTTGTTGGAGGTTCTTGTAAGCGCAGAGATATATTTTGAGAGAGCCAAAGAGAGAAGATAATTGAAGGAATTGCAAGCAATGAAATCAAGACTGGAAGGGGATTGAATCAAGAAATGACATTGAAGCGACCTGGAGATACTCCTTGGAGTTCTCATTATGGTACTCTCCAAAACTTGATGCACTTATTTGCTTCTGTTGTTGTGCTTCTTGAGTTTGTCGAGAAGAGTACTAATGATGATACACATAGAGGTGACGCTATTGATTTGTTAGATGTTATTTGCCATTTTGAGTTTGTATTTTTGTTGCATCTTCTGAAACAAATCTTTGGGATCACACACGAACTATCTCAAGTGCTACAAAAAAAGGATCAAGATATTGTTAATGCGTTGAGTCTTGTCAAGGTGGCAAAAATGCGTTTGCAATTAATGAGAGATAGTGGTTGGGAGACATTAGTAGATGAAGTTAGTAAGTTTTGTAGCACAAATGAGATACAAGTGCTAGGTATGGAAGATGAATATGTTGCCCGAGGAAGAGGAAGGCGTAGAATTGAGAAAAGAACAAATCTACACTACTATCGAGTTAAGATATTTTATTCTGTGATTGACATGCAAGCTCTAAAATTGAATCACCGTTTTGATGGAGCTAACATAGAATTACTTTCGTGCATGTCATGCTTCGATCCTAAAGATTCATTTTCCAGATTTGATGCTAAGAAGCTACTTGACCTTGCAAAGTTTTATCCGTTTGATTTTTCTGAAGTTCCTTTGTATGAACTTGAAAATCAACTTGAGAACTTTATAGTTGATGTGCACATGAATGAGAAGTTCACATAATTATCAGGGATTGGAGATCTTGCTCAGATGATGGTTTCTACAACGAAGCATGATATTTTCCCGTTAGTTTATTTGTTAATTAAATTGTCACTGACTTTACCTGTTGCCACTGCTACAATTGAAAGGGCTTTTTCAACAATGAGCATCATCAAGACTGATCTACGCAATCGTATGGGAGATAGTCTATTGAATGATTGTTTAGTACCTTACATCGAAAGAGATGTTTTTGTAAATGTTACTAATGAGGCTATCATGGAGCGGCTTCAAAGATCAAAAATAGAAGAGAAATGTTATGAGGTTACGAAGTTTACTTATGTTTTTTTAGCATAGTAATATAGTACGTTTAACTTAAACAACATTATGAGTTTATTAAATATTATTATTTATTTTTTAGTTGTTTTATAAATTTGACAATTTATAAAAAATTGAAAGTTGGGCCCCCTTGTATCTAAATCCTGGCTTCGTCACTGCGCGTAGTGGTGCAGTGATCTCACCTATATGGTGGTCCAATGGTTTATTTTATATATATCTATACCTCATTGTTGAAAAAAAAAATAGACATTGCACATACAATTCAAAACTTTTTACCTACTTTGTGTAGTTTGCAGACTACTATATAATAATTGAGGTTTACCCAGTACACACCAAGGTAGCGGATGTGGATTCCCACAATATCAAAAAATAAAAATAAAGAGAAAAAGTATAAATTGGATATCAAATTTTACGTGAGTTAAACCCAATAATCCCCGATAATAGTATTAAAAAGACAAATTTATAAACATTGCGCACTCATACAATATAAGTGATATATTGATCCTTTCATTGCCAAATTAAGAGAGTATTCCAACTACAATATAAAAGTAAAACAAGATTTTTTTAAAAATGGTATTCACCCTAAACATGCCCCCAATTCCACTTTACAAATTCTATAGGCTTTTTAGAAACCGTGTGACCGGAAGCATCCACCACCACAGGCGCCACCAACGGAGTTTCATTTGAATTGGGACTCATCATCAACTCCACCACCATCCCCACCACGTTCCCGCCGGAAACCGCCCGAGACACCTCCTCCCACGGCATCCCTACCACCTCCACCGCCACCTTTGGAAAACTCTTACTCCGGTACTGGCCATAAGACAAGGCCATTTGAAAGGTGGCGAGATAAGGCCGTCGCTCTAACGAATGTCAAGTCGATCGACGAAAACGGAAGTGTTGAACGTCGTCGTTTTGTTGACTAGAGATGGGACGTACACATCTTGTATGTATAGAAAAATTTCGTCGCGAGAAGTTAGTTCAAGGGGATAACTATTACAACGATGAAAACGATCGTTATGAGAAGACCATAACAACAACAGTAAAAACAACTTGAAGTTAGTTCAATTATAGCGATTTATTTGATAATATACATATATACATTATTGTAATTTCTAATAACAAAAAGTGTTCAAAAAATATATTTTTAACTTAAAATAAGTCTTATTCTTTCCCTAAAAGGAACATGACGTATTGAATAGGACGACTTTTAACAAGCCATAGTGAACGGGGGTATATTTCAAATTAAATTCAGAAAAAATTACGTGTTACTCCTAGGGATGACAATTTACCCGCGGGTACCCGACCCTAATAGGTGCGGGGTTGAGGGGCATTTAATATCCATGGATAGCTTTATGGTTAGAAAATACTATCCATTTAGTTCGCGGGTATGGGTATGGATAATTACTATCCGTACCCGCAATACTCGTTTACCCACAAAAAATATCAGTAAAAAGTACCTGCGAAATATCCACGAAATACCCGAATACTACCCGACTATTATATAATGTACGTAATATATATTTGGTCCAAATATTTAATACTATAAATTATATATATTTGGCCCAACTCTAAAAGCCCAACCCAACCTAATACTAACTTATAACTTATACTATTACTCGAAAAGCCCAACCCAACCCAATTACCCCAACTAATGCGGCAATACTCTGCTGCTCGCCGGCTCCGCTCCGCCTCTCTCTGTCTCTCGACCTCATTCTGTCGTTCCTCTGCTGCTCCTCTCCATAATCGACCGCCGTCGCCGCCGCATCTCTCTCTCACACGCCTCTCTCTCTCGCGCGACAGGGCTTGTTACCGGCCCCGCCGCGTTGCCGCCGGCCCGCCGCGCTGCTGTCTCCTCTCGCCACAGCCGCACTACAGTCTCCACCGCCGCCGCACTGCTGTCTCGCGCGACAGGTATGTGCTTCTCAGTTTATTTACCGTTTATGAAAACGATAACATTTGAATATGATATTCTTTTTTATGAACAAAAAATGATTCCTTTTAAATTGTAGTTTCAATTTCGGCTTATAAGTGAAATCAGTCGCTTATTTTTAAAACAGAAGTAGTTTATACTCGAAAATATTTCTTCCAAGTTCTAAAATAGTCGGAATTCGGATATAAACTACTTCTGCTTTTAAAAATAAGCGACTGATTTCAACGCCCGCGCCCCTCCTCGCGCCGCCAGCCGCCCGCTACTCTCGGAATTTGTTGTTGCTGCTGCACGAGGTATGATATGATGTTGCTGATTTTGTTTTTGCAATCTTCAAGAATTTAATTCTTCTACGCAGAGCTTGAATTTCGGTTTGCTCCAGAATGAATCGAACTTTTCGATTTGGATTAAGTTTGGTTTGGAACCTGAATTCGGGTTCGAATTTATTTGAACAAAAATATTTATTCCATTTTTCGAATTGCGTTCGATTTGAGTCCGTTCCATGAATATGATAGGATAAAAGTAATTAGATTTGTTAGCAACTAGAAGGTAATAGTTGGATGAATTTCTTGCTTTACTCGAATTCATTTAGGAAGTTCATTAGTATTTAAAAGTGTTTGCCTATCATTCGAGCATATAAAGTATGGTCTGAGCTTACATTGTTTTGTGTTTTTTCTGTCAACGCAATTCAAATGAGTGATTTGAAAACATGGGTCTCTGATAAATTGATATCCCTTCTGGGACATTCTCATCCCACCGTTGTCCAATATGTCATAACATTGTGTAAGTTGGTGTTTAGTGTTCAACACTTCTTTACATTTTTTTTTTTGAAAGTAACACTTCTTTACATAAAAATAACATTATCTGTTTTCGATTTGTGGGTATGTAATTTCATGTTTGCTAATTACATGTCAAGCTGTAGGAACTGGATATTAGGTTTCCTTTTTTAACATTAATTAATGTCTGTTTATTGGTTTAGCTAAAAATGCTTCATCTCCCACTGAGATTTTAAATCAACTGGTTGGTTTGGGAATCTCATCCTCTGCTGAAACGGTTGGGTTTGCCAAAGATATTTTTGCCAGGGTGGAGCACAAGAGCTCAGGCCCAAATGTAGGTTCTGTTTTATTTTCAAGCACTTCAATGTCAATGTAATAACAATTATACAATTTTTTCCACTCTTTTACTTTTTATTTAATGTTAGCAATATCAATAAAAAGAAAGGGAGGCAGCATTGCTTGCACGAAAACAAAAGACCTACACAATTTTGGAGGACGATGATGATGTTGATGATGATACTGCTCATGTTTCTCCATCACCCAAAAAGGAGGAAAGTCGAAAAAAGAAGTTTAGGAAAAGAAGTGAACCTCATGACGATATAGATGATGATGAGGTAACACATGTGGGCAAAGAAAGAAAAGTAAAACGCCGAACTATCCGCGATGAAGATGACGGTTCCGAGGTAGTATTTCAGACTTACAGTTGGTTGCATGTATATGAGCCTTGAGTCTAGGCATTGATCTTTGAACTTGCTTTTGTTGGAATATATCCATCTGCGTATCAAAGGGATGTTTGTATTGAAATGTACGGATAGAATCATTTTAAAGAGTAGCATGAAAAATGATGTTGGTTGCATGCGTATCAGCCTTTAGTCAATTAGATGTATGGATTGGAAGATCTAGATTAGACCCTGGTCTTGTTATCCGTTGCTTCATTTTGTTTCTTTTAGTCCTTTGTTGGAGGCCTCCATCATTTATGTTTGTGGTGCTTTCTCTTACATTTATTGTCTCCTTTAACTTCATTGTTCTCTAATATTATACGTCATGTTTCATGGTTAAAGTCAGAAGAAGAAAGGTTGCGTGACGAGAGAGAAAAAGAGGAGTTGGAACAACATATGAGAGAACGCGATGCAGCCGGGACTAGGAAGGTAAAGATAAATGAGTTAGCTCTTTTTGATTCAATGTTTAGCTCCTATTGGTCCAAGTTGTTGAATATCTCTAATCTGTTCAACTCATTCTTTTTGCTTCCATGCTTGTATAGATCACGGATCAAAAACTATCAAAGAAGGAAGAAGGTAGACGTCTGGTTTAAGATGTGGAGGCTATGGCTCTTTTATGGCCCACATACTAGATGACATGAGTTTAATTTTTTTATTTGGCTCATTTTCTAACAGAAGAGGCAATTCGGCGATCTAACGCTTTGGATAATGATGGCATTGAAACTTTAAGGTTTGTATTTTCATTATTTTATCAATGTTATTTTCTATAAGTAACTCTGCACTGTGTTTTCTTGTTCTATTCTTCTTTGTTATTTTTTATTTGGTACTTTTTTTTATTACCAACTATAGTTGAATAGGCATACTGAATGTGATGCTGATCTGATAAACAATAAAAGAGTGATTGTACAGCTTGGTGAGAACATCCAGAGGTCTATAGGTGCTTTAGAAATATATCTTGAACACTTGTGTGGGTTCTTTGGATACAATGCAACTTATAATTTCAGGTTGAGTCTACCCTGAAAAAATTGGTGCTAGGTTCAGTTTCTCGAATTAACTTTTTGGTAGTTAGGTTGCTCGTTGGGGTTCTATTGACCTTGTGGGCAGATAGTAGTAGGAAATATTAAGAGGATTTGGATATAATTAATTAGGGTTGAGTGTGGATCTTATTATTATAATCACAGTGAATTTGCTAGGCAGGTGCTATACCTGTGAGGTAATTGTATTTTTCAGTCTCCTCTCAGTTTTAATTCTTGTGGTTGCATCATCTCTTGAACCCTTGGCTCTATCAGTACACCGATTCGCTTCATGTTTAGTGATTCACTTATGTGGGGATATCTTGTCTTCTCTTCTGTATGAGGAATTTTTCAAGACAAGAATATTTGAAGAAAAGGGAGCACAAGAAATTAGAAGAGCTAAGGTAATGAAATTTGTTGGTTACCCAGTAAAAAATTGGAATTCTAGTAATCTTGTTTTACTGATTTGCTATGTGCACCTTGTCAATGGGGTATCCCAGAGATGATATAGAAGATGAGCAATACTTATTTGAAGGTGTCAAGCTGACTGAAGCAGAGTACAAGGAGCAAAGGTGAACTATTTTTCCTGACATTATGCTTATCTGACATTATGTTTATATCAAGACATCTTAATTACCTTCAATGCTTCCATCTAAAGTTACTTTGATGTTTCACAAGCTATGTGCTTTGCTTTATGGATGCTATATAGTGCATGGATTGTGTTGTTGCGCATTATCTTTAATACTCAATAATTCAATAGCTTCCACCTTTTTTTGTCGATAATAGAATTTCATATTGAATTAAATATGCTTTGGACTCGGTTTGTGTCTTTGTCTTCATATTCTTAATGATGATAATCTTAATGTGATGAAAAACATTAAATTATACTTCACAGACATGTGCCATATGGATGAATCTATTAACATTTCTAAAGAAGAAGGCAGCCATATCCATCTTGTATAATTTGAAATTTGTTAGGTTATGTAGCTTGCTTTATTGCTCTTCTGTTCCTTCTTCTCTTTTCTAAATTTGCTGCACTATTTGGTAACTTTTGAATTGGAGAGAACAATATAGCTTCTTGTTTTCTTTGGTGGTCTCAAATTTATGAGGATATAAATTGGTGCTCAAACTTTACATTGTTGAAGAACTTCAGTAAGAGAGCCTAATAACTTTTGCTATCTGTGGTTTGGAATTAACTTGACCAATCATGCTTGAAGCATTTTGTTTTTCTACCTTGCTTTTACCCTGAACTATTTAAGCTAGCATGTTTGTTTAATGGTAGTACAAGATGGTCAGTTATGCTTTCATTTTTGCATAAGATATGGTTCTAATTTACGATGAAGCTCTGTTTTCAATATAAACACAAACTATGTGGAGCCTATTATCCTGCTTTATCATGTTTTAATAACTAAAAGTCATGCTTAGCTCAGATTTTTTTTTTTTTTTTTTTTTTTTTTTTTTTTTTTTTGAGTTTTTCCTGTAAAAGTGAGTGCTACTTGGTGCATATTATTTTTTGATGTGTTTTTACAATAACCTTGTAATGCAATAGAATTTGGAACTTCACTTGGGTGTGGTAGTTCATGTTGAATATTAGGAATACTTTATGTATGCCCATCATTTGATTAGAGAATTCTGAACTAATATTTGAAAAAAATAAATACATTTTTGCAGATACAAGAAACAAATATATGAACTAGTCAAGCAGAGGACGGAAGAGTCTGACTATGCAAATGAGGTAATCACCCTTTTACATGTACATGCTTTAGGTGTTCCTTGTACAGCACTTTGATTGCTCTTTACATGCTTGGAAAATGTGTATTGGGCACATCTTTGGATATAGTGTGATGCACATGTGTACTATACCCTTTAATATTCCTGTATTTGATTCTTGTGTAAAGATTGTGCGACATTTAAGTAAGCAGGCATTACTTCAGCGAACAATGTCATCATGTTATCTGGTTGTTTGTGGTTGAGTCTTAATGACTCATCTTCTTCATTTACCTTGTTTCTGTCTACTTCTGACATACCTTTATTTTTTTTGTTCCTGTCAAATTCAGTATAGGATGCCTGATGCATATGATGTAGATGGTGGCGTAAATCAAGAAAAGAGATTTTCCGTGGCAATGCAGCGTTACAGGTTGTGTTCTTTTTCAAGGAAACTAGATACACTTAAAACCACTGTTACCATTCGGCTAGACGCACGTGTTATAATATTTAAGATGCTTGATAAAACTTGCAAGAAACTTATCCCAGCCCTTTCACCGTACACAGGGATCCTACTGCAGAAGAGAAGATGAATCCATTTGCGGAACAAGAAGCATGGGAGGAGCATCAGATAGGTAATTCTTGAGAAGTTCAGCAATTAATTTTAAATCGTCAATCTTTGTAATATTCAGTCGCAAATCATATGGTCATTATATTTCAGGCAAAGCGACTCTTAAATTTGGATCTAAGGATAAAAAGAAGAAGGATGATGATTACGAGTGAGTTCTATTTTTTTTTTTTGAAATCATTACGAGTGAGTTCTATTATTCTTATGATTGCTTGACTAGTGTACCAGCCCACATCCGTTCTCCCCTTTCTAAAGTAAAAACAATCTGAGCTTGCAGTCACTGCCCCTTTCTTCTATTCTTATTTTCCTTATGTAGGTTTGTGTTTGAAGACCAAATAGACTTTATAAGGGCAACAGTTATGGAAGGTGTCAATGTACGCATTTCTAGCCTTCACATAGTGTAATAAGAAGCTTTAGAATAGTTATCATTATGAATCTTGATGCCTCTTTCTATGCAGGTTGAGCAAGATTCTGTGAAATCGCCAGAAGCATCTGCTGCCAAAACAGCCTTGGAAAAACTCCAGGTGTGTACTTTCAAGCCTCTTTATCCTTGAATAGTGATTTTTGCTCCCTGATCTCAGAAATGCACATGTTTATGGCAAGTTGTTAGCTCATATATTTTGGTATTCAGCAATAGAAAGCAGTATTTTGGTCGGTGAAATCTGGCTAAAGAAAGTAATATTGTTCTTCGGGTTAATGTTATTAGTATTGTCTACTCTTTACTTGATATTTGAAAACACCATCAATCTTGTTTCATATTGGAACCATAATAAGCTTCCAGTACATATTGAACAACTGAAAATAGGGTATTTGCCGACTCTAAAGTTATGGTATGCATGGAAGACTAAAACTAGAATAAAACCGAGCTGATGAATCAAAATCTGTGTCATTTTCCTGGTTTTGACAAATTCGTACTAGGATTTTTGAGAGGGAAGGTACACATTGTGATAAAGTTGATCTTCGGTGGCCACGTTCCCATAAACAATGACATTTTGCAAGGGAGGTTTATTCCTTAAGTGAGTTCTCTTGTTTAAAAGCAGAGGACAACAAAGGGACATTGATGCTTGGATTTTAAAGAATTCTCTGGTTTTTCCAAACAAGATACTCCCTCCGACCCATTGAAATTGTCATGTCATGTTAGTGTTTAGCACGGAGATTAAGAATAAGGGTAAATACATAGAAGGTGGGTAGGTCTCATCACTTTTGAAAGATTTTAAAGGGTTAAAATATTCCTTATTTAGAAGATGACAATATGAGTGGGACATCTAAATAAGGAAAGGATGACAATATGAGTGGGTCGGAGGGAGTACAAAGTAGCATGGTCTTACTGATTATATTACCATATATGGCATTATTGACCTTTCAATTGCCTCTTCAATTATCAGAGTGACAGGAAGACGCTGCCAATCTATCCTTACAGGGATCAGTTGCTCCAAGCTGTGAATGATCACCAGGTTTGACATTTTCTCATTCAGTTTTACTGGAATTCCAGAACAAAAATTCTGGTTAAAGAAAATTAGTTCAGTCGATTTTGTAATCAGTTGCAATTGTTTATTTTCTGGTTTTGTGGCTTCAGATTAGGATTAGTTTTCTTTCTAATTTGTCCATAACTTAGTTTTCTCAATCTTCTGATACACACACACACACACACACACACACACACACACACACACACACACATATATATATTTCCCGCTTATCATGTACATTTATTTACTAAACATTGGACAGCTTAGTGCATGTATTTTAGTTTGATCGCTGATACATTGATAAGGAAATTATTCATTGAAAGATCTACATAATTTTAAGCATTTAATTTGATTCACTACACATGGTGAAATATTAACATATTCTTTCTTTTATAGGTCCTTGTTATTGTTGGAGAGACGGGTTCTGGAAAAACTACACAGATACCTCAGTACCTTCATGAGGCAGGATACTCTCAACAGGGAAAGGTACCATTTTTACCTTTTTAATTGATGATTATTTTCAACTGGGGATTTTGTATTTGATTGCAGATCTCACTGTGGAAGTTCCAGTGAACAATATAATTTTCCCTTCATTATGTATACTACATGAAAGAGGGCATGTTATAAGGCCACAACTCTTCTGAATCATGTAGAATGATGTATAAGATGTACAGTTCTCTGTTATGGCACATCATATTTATGACATCTACCTTTTTCCCTACAACACTAAGAAAATGTCTCTATCGAGTTTCCCAACTCTTAGGCGGTTATACCCGTGTTGTCACAACCGATAACAGTGTCCGTGTGCATATCTTTACTTTCTAATGTATTTTTTTCAGATTTTTTGGGGAAATTGGAACCAAATATATCTTTTCAGATCTTATGGGGAAATTGGAACCTTTGCTTGAATGAATTTTTCATAATTATGGATAACATATGTAACAACTTGAGAATAGTGAAGCTTACTTTTTAAACTCAAATGTAAGTCAGATATGCTTATAATGGCAATGTATGTCAACAGATTGGATGTACCCAGCCACGGCGTGTTGCTGCTATGAGTGTCGCTGCCCGAGTTTCTCAAGAAATGGGAGTAAAACTTGGACATGAGGTGTGCCTTCTTACTTGAATGCACTGATATCCACATTCCCACCCAATTTCAGTTGTTAGGACATGGGATTTAACAAAATAAAATTTATGACATTTAGGTTGGCTACTCTATTTGATTTGAAGATTGTACGTCAGACAAGACAATATTGAAATACATGACAGATGGAATGCTATTGCGTGAATTCCTTGGAGAACCTGACCTTGCAGGTTACAGGTGAATGCCCGATCCAATAGTTAATATCTAATAATGTTCTGTGAGTTGTGACTAATGTTGCCTTTTCATCTTCAGTGTAATAATGGTTGATGAGGCTCATGAAAGAACCCTCTCAACGGATGTTCTGTTTGGTTTAGTAAAGGTAAAATCAATAGTCCCTGATCTAATTATTGTCTGATGTAGAATAGCTTTGATATTATCAGATTTTAGTTCACTATAAATGGAGGTTTTAGCTGAAAAAAAACTAAAACTTGTGGCATTATGACTGAATTATATTATGTATCAAAGTAGGATAAGTCTGGGAAAAACATTTCAAGATGGATGATCAGATCCTAATATGCCAACCTAGAATGGTTCTCATGTGCAAATGTTGTTGTCTTGTTGGGCAAATATTGCCTGCTTGACATTATTATTAATAATTAATAATTATTATTATTTTGAAACCGAAATTGCTATAAAATATTACTATATGTTTGAAGATGGAGGAGTTTTTAGGTTGAATATTGGTAAAACAGTAGAGGTATCACTAAAGAAGAAAGTAGAGAGCCTTACAAGTCTACCTTCACCTAGTTCGGCGAATCACACTTGCAGAACAGAATATTGACTCCTTGTACAAAAAATAACACTGTAAATATACCTTTTGAAGGACCTTTGAATGAGAAAGCTTTAAAATTTGTAAGGTTTAACATTGTTGATTTGCTCAAATACTATTGAAATGCAAGTTTGAAAAATTATTAAGCATGCCCACCTTATGCAATGGCAAGCTGATGCAAATTGGGTAAGATTTTTTTTATTTTTATTTTTATTTTTATTTTTAATTGGTTATTTTAGCAGTCAGGACAAATCGATAAATTTTTTCTATGTGTGGATTTAAATCCTAGTATATCATGTCTTGTTCAGTCATTTCTCCTGCTTATATACAGTCATTGAATTATAAACAATCATATTAGTTATTCTATTGCATGTATCCTTATCCCTGTCAACCGTTTTTTCTGTGATAGGATATCACTCGCTTTCGCCCTGACCTCAAATTGCTTATTTCGAGTGCCACTCTTGATGCTGAGAAGTTTAGTGATTATTTTGACTCTGCTCCAATTTTTAAAATACCTGGAAGGAGATTCCCTGTTGACATACATTATACTAAGGCCCCAGAAGCTGACTACTTGGATGCTGCTATTGTAACAGCTCTTCAAATTCATGTGACACAACCACCAGGAGATGGTGACATTCTAGTTTTCTTGACTGGGCAGGAGGAGATCGAAACTGCTGAAGAGATTCTTAAGCATAGGACTAGAGGATTGGGTACAAAAATAGCCGAACTGATCATATGTCCAATTTATGCAAATTTGCCTACAGAACTGCAGGCTAAGATATTTGAACCCACACCTGAAGGAGCACGCAAAGTTGTCCTGGCTACTAATATAGCTGAGACGTCATTGACAATAGATGGGATCAAAATATGTCATTGATCCAGGCTTCTCCAAAATGAAGTCGTACAATCCTCGGACTGGTATGGAATCATTATTGATAACCCCTATCTCGAAAGCATCAGCTAACCAGCGAGCTGGTCGATCTGGTAGAACGGGTCCTGGACAATGCTTTCGGTTGTATACTGCATATAATTTTTATCATGATCTGGAAGATAATACTGTTCCTGAAATACAAAGGACTAATTTGGCCAATGTGGTACTTATGCTCAAGAGCCTTGGTATCAATGATCTACTTAACTTTGACTTTATGGACCCTCCTCCATCCGAAGCTTTGCTGAATGCCTTGGAACTACTCTATGCTCTAAGTGCGCTTAACAAACATGGTGAGTTGACAAAGATTGGCAGAAGGATGTCTGAGTTCCCACTTGATCCCATGCTATCAAAGATGATTGTTGCTGCTGAGAAATATACTTGCTCTGACGAGATCATATCTATTGCTGCTATGTTATCTGTTGGAAACTCAATTTTTTATCGTCCCAAGGACAAGCAAGTTCATGCAGACAATGCACGCTTGAACTTCCACATGGGAAATGTAGGAGATCATATTGCATTGCTGAAGGTTGGTCGCATTTATTATTTTTGTTCCGTGCTTTTTTATGCATTGTTAGGATATGATGAATGTAATGTGTAGTAACTTTCCATTCCAACACGCTAATGGTGATTGGATCAAATTAATTGGTCTCCCTCAAATTTAGAAATGGTTAAACTATTTGTGCAAGTGATCACAAAAAAAGCATAAGCTCTTATAATACGTTTGAGCTTGGTTTGGACATATTCTTAGTAGCTATAAGTTTCATACTTGCAATTTTATTTTTAGAACTTTCCAATATTGAGTTCCTCTAAAATTGTTGATACATTTCAGGTGTATAGCTCATGGAAGGAAACCAATTTCTCGACTCAGTGGTGCTATGAGAATTATATCCAGGTTGGTGGTTATTTTTTCTTTCCTTTTGTAGAAGAGAATAAGAGAAACATATCTTGTGGAAGAGATGTTATGTATATTATACTAGTACAAAGACTCCCGTTTATATAGAGGGAGTAGTGACTAGGTCCCAATCCAAACCTAAAATAAAGGGATCTACCTACCTACCATACAAAGTCTATCTAAATAAGTAGCAATATATTTGTGGAAAGACAAATTAATTCTTCCAACACATAATATGGTATGATGCACCTTTTAGGCTATTTATATGTACTAATGAGGTACTGATTGCTTTTGATTGTATTTTTGAAATGTTGGGATGATATGATTAGAGATTGCTGTCTGGTAAATTAGGCAAACCTAGCTACTATGCATATTCTTTCTAGGTGAAAGCATAAACTCCTTGCGGTAAGTGCAAAATGGACTTTTGAATGGCATTATCTAGGGGAGATGAAATTCAGTCCATGATTAACTTAAAAATTCCTTCCTGAAGAACCATGCAAGTAGTGGGCGGATTTTCGGACAAAAACTGATAAGAAGCAATGTTGGATGATAGAAAGAAAAAAACACATGCTATATGTTATGGATGGATTGTGGAAAAGTGCAATTTTGGCATTGGATGTGCTATGTTTAGCTACGGTGTAGTGTTCAGTTTATTTTTCAAAGAGACTACTTAAAGGTTGTTCCCTGAAGAAAAAAAAGAAGAAAATGAAATAATATATGGCGTTGTAACAAATCACGATCTGAGTCTCTCACCATATCTTTTCATAAGAAAAATGCTATGGAGTAGTAACCAGGAAACTTTGCGCTATTTTGAATGCTTATTTACTGTTCTTGGTTATTGTATTACAGGTTAGGAGCATGAAGAGAGCTAGGGATATACGTGACCAGCTGGAGGGGTTGCTGGAAAGGGTTGAAATTGAGTTAACTTCAAATATGAATGATTTGGATGCGATAAAGAAAGCTATAACATCAGGGTTTTTTCCGCATTCGGCAAAGATACAAAAGAGTGGATCTTATAGAACTGTCAAGCATCCAGAGACTGTTCATATTCACCCGAGCTCTGGTTTAGCACAGGTGGAAACTTTTCCTTTAACAAGAGTTGCTTTTAAGAATCTTCCACTGCAATAACATAAAATATCTAAATCTTATATACCATTATATTTCACACCAATATCCTGCATACTCCCTGATAATATACTGCCACACGAAAGCACATGCATCTTTAGACTCCAAGGTCTATCGTCTTTCTCTTCTCCTTGTCAGCTCAAATGTGCATGCATACATTTATCCATTATTTATACGCATGTAAACCCACTCATGCAATCTTTCACCTCATTGTATGCACGTTTAACATCATTTTGCTTTTTTGCACTGTATTCTTTTGACTAGGCAGCTATCTTGAAATATATATTTGTTCTGATACTGCTTTCTCTTGTCCCTGTTAGGTGCTTCCGAGATGGGTCATATACCATGAATTGGTTTTAACAACCAAGGAGTATATGCGGCAGGTACAATCATATTTCAACTCGTATATTATCCATTATGTGTCGAATTGTGCGTGCTTATTTGTGAAGCTAATTTTTTTATGTTGACATGCAGGTAACCGAGCTGAAACCTGAGTGGCTGGTGGAGATAGCTCCTCATTTCTATCAATTGAAAGACGTGGAGGATGGTATGAATTCTCTCCTCACCTACATCTACTCTACTTCTTTGTTACCAACAAGCTTTTTCTGCATTATTTAGTTGTGGAGTTGTAATTTTGTATTTATCTGATATCTATGGAAGTACCGTAAGGTGTTAGAATTGTATGCTTGTATGTGGTGTACATACTTGCAAGGTCCCGAGGCTAACTTACAGTAACCTTTTTCCTGCAGCGGGGTCGAAGAAGATGCCACGTGGCGAGGGTCGGGCTATTAAAGATTGAAACTTTGATTGCCCAAGTGTATATATAATTTTGTATGCTTTATAGAGGTTCTGAATTTTGCATAGAAACCGTTTGATATAATCGAAATGCAGAATTTAAATTTTGAATAGTGAGGATCAATTACTGATAAGTTGTGTAGAAGTGCAGGTGCTAATTTCACTAGATTCTAACATGTTACTAGATGTGTTTGTAATGATACTATGTTAGTTATTTTAGATTGGCCTTGTTGGAAATGTTCATCAGCTCGAGATTGACTCTTAAATTCTCTGAAATTCTCAACCAAACACGATGGTACCTCTTTCTATTTTTTTTTTTTTTTGAGATTTATGCACACATGCATAACTTGAATCCCGAACCTTTCTGTATTATTTTAATAAGTAATGTTGTATCTTTTCTTTACGGACCACTAAATAATATTGAGAACAGGATTTAGAGTGTAGGCTTATCTGTATGTATTTTGCTTTTATTTCCTTTAGTTAGGAGAAGTCGCATTTCTATTATTACGTTTTTTCTCTTAGTTGTAATTAGCCTAGTTAGCATCCCAGCTCTATAAATAGGGATTGCTGCATCTGTACTGTTCACGTTGTGATGAATAAAATAGTATTCTTCTTCATTCTTAGCTCAGTTTTCTTCATGGCATCAGAGCACAAAATTCCGCTGTGATTTCTTCGTCTTAATCTTCGATCGTTGATCTCAAATGGCGAACAATCGTCGTAATGGTGCTAATGGTGGAAATCTACCGCCGATTGGTGAGGATCAGTTCAGTCCATATCATTTGCCGGCGAGCGATAATCCCGGCGTTGTGTTGGTGACGCAGCAGCTCACTGGTTCAAACTACAATATGTGGCACAGATCAATGCTTACTGCACTCATCGCGAAGAACAAAGTGGCGTTTGTTGATGGTACACTTCCTAAACCTGATTCTAATGATTTGCTTTATGCGCAATGGGTGAGGTGTAATAGTATGGTGGTATCGTGGTTGAGGAATTCTATAGTTCCTCATATTAGCTCGAGTTTGATGTATATCGACTCTGCAGCTCAGATGTGGACAGATGTGCGTGAGAGGTTTTCACATGGGGATTTAGCTAGAATTTATCAGTTAAGACAACAATTGCTGAGTTTGGTTCAAGGTTCAAGTGATGTGAGTACTTACTACACGAATTTGAGAGTGTTGTGGAATGAGTATAAGGATTTTCAACCTGTGAAGTGGTGTGTTTGTGTCAATTGTAAGTGTTATAGTGCAAAGAGGTGGAATGAATATCAAGAGCAAGAGTGCTCGATGCAGTTTTTTGCAAGGATTGAATGGTTCCTTTGCCCAATTGCGATCTCATATATTGTCTGTGAGTCATCAACTTTCATTGTCAAAGGTGTTTGCTCTTGCTATACAAGAAGAAAGACAGAAATCCATTGATGGTGCGTTTTCAGTTCCTTTTGTTCCAAGCTTAAGTGAGCCACCTAGTGCCTATGCTAATGCAACTGGTTATCACAGAGGTGCCCCTGGTTTTGGTAGAGGAAGGGGAAGGGGTGGACCTGGTAGGCCTCCTCAAAGGTCTGTCAATCAAGTTGAAGACGGTTTTATGAATGTGGATCAGTCTAATGCAGCCTCACCTACTGCTGTGGTTCCTCCTTCATCCTCTTCTGCAGGTCCTATGCTCAGTAATGTAATGAACAGTGCATGCAACTTCTTCAATATCTCCAATCTCAGCTGCAGTCTTCTCACACAACCTCGTCTGCATCTCAATCTGCTCCTACTTCATCTCAAAACTCTTCATCCTCTGCTCCTTTTAATGGTAATGTTTCTATTCCTTTGTTGGTGCTGTGAGTAAATCAGAGAAGTTATGGTTATTAGACACTGGAGCAACACATCATGTCTGCTGTGATTTGTCAATGTTTAGTTCCTCTAAACCTGTTGTTCAGACTTCTGTTAATCTTCCAAATGGTAATTCTGTTCAAGTTGATAGAGTTGGAACTGTTGTTCTTACCCCTTCTATCCAATTGGAAGATGTCCTATATGTTCCTGCTTTTAGTTACAATCTCATTTCTGTTAGCTCCTTGACTTTGTCCTCTCAATGTTCAGTTCCTTTCACACCCTCTCTTTGTGTTGTTCAAGGAGTTTCACAGGGGATCCAGATTGGGAAGGGTAGAAGAGTTGGCAACCTATATATTTTGGATTCCACTCATTCTGTTTCTCTCACACCTAGTGTTCATGTTGCTGTTGTAGTTTCTGCCGATGTTTGGCATTCAAGACTTGGTCATTTGTCTTTCAATAAATTGCAGCTTATGTCCAAAGCTCTTAGTTTAGATTCTTGTAAACATTCTCTATGTGAGATTTGTCCTATTGCCAAACAACATCGTTTACCTTTTCCTGATTCTCAACATAATGCTCTTAGTGTGTTTGATCTTATTCATTGTGATGTATGGGGGCCTTTTCACACCCCTACTCCTCAAGGTTATGTTTATTTCTTGACTATAGTTGATGATCATTCCAGATTCGTGTGGACATTCTTGTTAAAGTCTAGAGCTGATGTTAAAACTGTTATGACACAATTCTTTTACACTGTCCATACTCAGTTTCACAAAACTATTAAGTGTGTTAGGAGTGACAATGCTCCTGAATTTAATCTAACTGCTCTTTACTCACAGCATGGCACAGTCACACAACACTCTTGTGTCTACACACCCCAACAAAATGCTAGAGTAGAAGGGAAACACCAACATCTTCTCAATGTAGCTCGTAGTCTCTTGTTTCAATCACATCTTCCTCTCCAATACTGGGGAGAGTGTATCCTTACTGCCTCTTATCTCATCAATCGCATCCCATCTTCAGTTTTACCATCACAAATCACCCCCTATGAGATGTTATTTCACAAAAGTCCATCATATTCTCATTTAAAGGTTTTTGGTTGCTTGTGTTTTGTTTCCACACAAGATAAAGACAGAACAAAATTCTCTCCTCGAGCTACCAAAGCTGTTTTTCTGGGATATCCTTCAGGATACAAGGGTTATAAAGTCCTTCTTTTAGATACTCACATCATCACCATTAGTAGGCATGTTATTTTCCATGAATCTGTTTTTCCCTTTTCTCATCTACCTGCTTCTTCTTTTCCTGACCATCATGCTCCTCTCATGCCTACTACATCTCTTCCTTCTTTCCCTCTTACTGACACCTCCATTCCTTCTCCTCCTACATCTTCTTCTTCCTTCTTTCCCTCTTACTGACACCTCCATTCCTTCTCCTCCTACATCTTCTTCTTCCTTCATTCCTGTTGCATCTGCTCCTCCATCTGTTACCACAAGATCAGGTAGAGTGAGCAAACCTCCTTCTCACTTGAATGATTTTGTGTGTACCTTCATCAACTCTACTTCTTCTTCTTATCCCCTTAATCAGTATCTTTCTTACTCTAAACTCACTGTTGCCTACTTGTTTTTCCTATGTTGCATGATTGTTCTACCTGAGCTCTCTAGCTATACTCAAGCTGCAAAATATCCTGAGTGGTTAAAAGCCATTAAACAAGAGCTTGATGCTCTCATTAAGAATGGCACCTGGATCATTACTCAATTTCCACCAGGAAAATTTGCCATTGGGAACAAGTGGCTTTTCAAAATTAAATTCTTTGCTGATGGCTCTTTGGATCGTTACAAGGCCAGACTTGTGGCAAAGGGGTATACACAGATAGCTGGCATTGACTATATAGACACTTTTTCACCGGTTGCTAAGCTTGTCACAGTCAAGATCATGCTTGCTCTCTCAGCCATTAAAGGATGGACTCTCTGTCACCTTGATATAAATAATGCCTTCCTTTATGGTGAATTGGATGAGGATATCTATATGGAGTTGCCTGAAGGCTTGCTCACACCTGAGGGGGAGAAATATCCTGCTGGATCTGTTTGTAAACTAAAGCGATCTCTTTATGGTTTGAAACAAGCATCACGACAGTGGTATTTGAAGTTTTCTCAAGTTCTTGCTAAATTTGGTTTAAAGCAATCTGCATCAGATCATTCATTCTTCTACAAGAAGCAAGAAAACAGCTTCTTAGGGTTAGTGGTGTATGTAGATGATATCATGCTGGCAAGTAATGATGACAGACTTATACTGAAGTTCAAATCCTTCCTTGGAACTCATTTCAAATATAAAGATTTGGGTGCACCAAAATACTTTCTTGGAGTTGAATTAACAAGGAGTAAATCAGGCATATATATATGTCAAAGGAAGTATGCTATGGACTTGGTAAATGATGCTGGATTGATTGGCTGTAAACCTGCTTCTACACCAATGGAATCCGGGAAAACCTTGAAACAAGAAGAAGGGAACCTCCTCATAGATGCTACAGTCTACGGGAGGTTAATTGGAAGGCTTCTTTACCTTTGTATTACTAGACCAGACATCACATTTGCTGTCCATAAACTGAGCCAATTCTTAGCTAAACCTTGTGAAGGACATATGATGGCAGCAGAAAGGGTGCTTCGATACTTAGAAGGTACTCTTGGCCATGGGTTATTTTATTCCGGCAAATCTGAGGTAAATGTGAGCATGTTTGCTGATGCGGATTGGGCAGCATGTCCTGACACTAGAAGATCTGTGACTGGCTATTGCTCCTTTATTGGATCTTCACTTATATCTTGGCGAAGCAAGAAACAAGATACCATTTCTAGATCTTCAGCAGAAGCAGAGTATAGGTCTATGGCTCAAGCTTGTTGTGAAGTTGTTTGGATGAAGAAAATCTTGAATGATTTTGGAGTGCAACAACTCAAGCCTATACCTTTATTCTGTGACAATAAGGCTGCGGTTTATATCACTTCCAATCCAGCTTTCCATGAACGAACTAAACACATCGAGATAGATTGTCATACCATAAGAGATCATTATTTGTCAGGTTTGATCAAGCCATTGCATATCAAGAACACTCATCAACTGGCGGACATATTCACAAAACCGCTTGCTTCTCCAGCTCTCAAGTATCTTCTCAGCAAGATGGATTTCACAACCATTTACTCTCCATCTTGAGGGGGAGTATTGAGAACATGATTTAGAGTGTAGGCTTATCTGCATGTATTTTGCTTTTATTTCCTTTAGTTAGGAGAAGTCGCATTTCTATTATTACGTTTTTTCTCTTAGTTGTAATTAGCCTAGTCAGCATCCCAGCTCTATAAATAGGGATTGCTGCATCTGTACTGTTCACGTTGTGATGAATAAAATAGTATTCTTCTTCATTCTTAGCTCAATTTTCTTCAAATAATTTAATTAAATTATAAATAGAAAATAATAAATTATGTTTGTAATTTAATTAAGACGTCGGTAGGCCGTAACTGTACTTGAAGGGTAATTCTATTTAACCCCAATTAATAAACCCTAACGAAAATAAGTTCAAGCCAACTTCATATATAATCCCCGCCCCCACTCTTCTTTGTTCAAAGAAAATAAATGTCGATTTTTTCTTCAATATACCTTATATGATTTATGTTGTATATCGAGATTTATGATTGCAGTTGAAATTTTAATGAAATTAAATATGCAGCCAAATGCAAATTAATTATCCTATTACCTTTTCAATATCGTATGCATTTTATTGGACTGACAAATTTGGTTGTGTTATTAAAAAAATTATGTAATCAAACTTTTGATGTTTGCTCATAACATTTTTTGTTCAATCAAAAGACTCGAGGTTACAACATGGGCGCCGACATAAATCATACATTCCCCATGAAACATAATCATGAAATTAAAGTTTCATTACCAACAATGAATCGAACTGTTGGACTTTTATTTTTACCAATCCCCAATTAGAACTGCAAGCCATATGAATGTTGAGCGCAACTGGAAAAAAGTGATAAAATTTTTACATAATATTTATTTTACGGTAAAACATTTATATTATAAATAATAATATAATTTACAGCTATGTATTCGAATTATAAAAAATTAAATATCATATCCATGCATCGCATGAGCCAACTTTCTAGTAATCATGAAATTAAAGTTTCATTAGTAATATTGTCAAACAAATGTAGAATATTAACTTAAGAGTTGGTCTCTTGTGAGACGCTTCTCACAAGGTGAGACGCGCATGTGGCGCGTGCACCGATTTCTTTTTCTTTCATTTTTGTTTTTTTTTTTTTCATATTTTTTGATTTTTTTTGCCCATATGCACACCACCATATATTCATATGCACACCACTTAATGTTCATATGCACATTGAAGAGTATCGATATGCACCAACTTTTTCTTGTTTTTTTTTTCATTTTTTTTGTTACAGTTTTTTTTTCTTTTTTCCGACGGAGCATTCGGCTCCGATTTTACGGCTGCGCCTTCGCTCCGATTACTAATATAAAGATAATCGTCAGACAATAATTTGGACTTTTTCGACTCGCTCCGAGGCTTTCGGCTCCCCTCGCTTGATTCTTGACCAAAGAAGAAGCGGTAAACAAAACAATGAGAGGCAAACAAAAAAAAGGAATGCAAAATAAATTTATGTTTTTGATATTTTTTGCAAAAATTAAAAGGTTCGTAATTAAATCAGAATTTGGTAAAAAGTCAGTTATTTTTTTTTTCATTTTTGCCTTATAATTAATATATTTTCGGCTCCACGTGCATGACGAAATTGAAGGAAATTAATTATACTATAGTCACTAAATAAAAGTGTCACAAAATTATATATATGATGTACTCGTAAACGGAAGAAAAATATGTGTACAAAAAGTTTTGGTTGTATAAAGGATAACAATCCTCCGACATCAATGTCTATATTTATTTTCTTACTGGATTGAATGTAATAATAAAATATGATTTCGAATTAATAAATTGAGTCAATGAAGTACAAATATTTTCAAATTGACCCCATCGTACGGTAAGACTATCTAAAATCATTTATGAAAGATTTTTTTTTTTTTTTTTAGGAAATCATTTTTATGAAAGATTATTTGGTGGTGATGACATTGACTTTTGTGTACGGGACTTGCTCGATTTTGACTGAGCTATTGAAACTTTGAACAAGACGAATGATAAGAGAAGAATGGCGACCAAGCAAATGAATTTGTTTTGTCTTTTTCTTTTTTCGATTTGGGAGTGATGAGATAATATATGTTTTATTTTTTTAATAATATTATACGAAACTTTATCAAATGAATGTGGTCTTGAACAATATTAACCACTCTATCATTATGCTAACACACGCATAATATTGTTTCGTATATTTATATTACAATGGATTGATCATTAATGTTTTGTTGCAAAAATATTTAACGTGTAACGACAATTACGTGAGTTTGGATTTTATGGCTACTCATTAGTAATTGGTTGTGATCTTGAGATTTACGTATGGAGGGATATAAATTAAGGTTAATGGCCTGTAAATTTCCAAACTTTTTGAGTTGTCTCGTTTTGTACCTTAGAAAATAAATCTTCCTCACAATTTCCAAACTTTTTATTTTGTCTGTTTTTGCTACCTGACTCATTTTCCGGCGATTCTGAGCTGACGTGGCGGTCGGAAAATGACGTGGATATCTTTAATTTAATAAAAAAGGTTTATGGCCTGTAAATTTTCTCGTTTTGCACTCCAGAAAAAAAAAGATTGCATCACAATTTTCAAACTTTTAGTTTCGTCTGATTTTGCTACTTGAATCGATTTAATTGAAACGACGTCATTTAATCAATCCCGTAACTTGAATTAGAGAAACACACATTGCTTATTTCTTATATAAAATTTATCTTGATATTTGCAATCTCAAAATCAAGTTTATGACAAAAGTAAAGTGGGTAAGCGGGTGTTATAGATCATGGCTGGTTTACTTTCGTCTGACTGTAGTGTAGAGCGAATAAATATAGGACCCAAGGAAGGAATTGGCCTTGGGCCTGCAACTCCATCGAAGTAAGTTTGTCTGGGCCGCTCCCATTGAGAAATCTCTACCAGTGCAGGTGCTATTCGAGAACAATTAGCCTGTCTAGATTTAAACATTATTCTAGAAAATTCGTTGGTAGAATGGAAAGAGTTGGGGGAAGAAGGGTCCACGGGGAATGAATGGGAAGATCGAAAGGTTGGAAGAAGAATGGATTTTTTAGCTAAATGCATGGAATTGCTAAGTATTTTCTTCGAACAAATATAGAACCAGAATGGATGATTTTATGTCTATTACCAATTCTTCCTCCCGAGTTAAGACCTATCATTAAGATATATGGAGGTAAATTAATGAGCTCAGATATTAATGAACTCTATGGAAGAGTTATCTATCGAAACAATACTCTTACCGATCTAAATATCAAGGTAAATTTATAAGAAATAAGCAATGTGTATTTCTCTAATTCAAGTTACGAGCTTGAATAAATGACGTTGTTTCAATTAAATCTATTCAAGTAGCAAAATGAGACGCAACTAAAAGTTTGGAAATTGTAAAACAATTTTTTTTTCTGGGGTGCAAAACGAGACAACTCAAAAAGTTTGAAAATTTACAGGCCATAAACTTTTTTTTTTAATTAAAGATATCCACGTCATTTTTCCGACCGCCACGTCAGCTTAGAATCACCGGAAAATGAGTCCAGTAGCAAAAGCAGACAAAATTAAAAGTTTGGAAATTCTGAGGCAGATTTTTTTTCTGAGGTGCAAAACGAGACAATTCAAAAAGTGGAAATTTACAAGCCATTAACCCAATATTAACCCTATATTTCCAATTAATAATTGAATATATGTCTGTATAGTTTGTGATGTTAGAGTATATCGAATGAAATCATGAAAGTATAATTGTATTTTTGATTTTTTAGAGGCTTTGTGAATTGTGTGGTTGACATTATCAATTGGTTCGAATAATCGATGTCCCATATCATGTACCACACACTCAGTTGTGTGTGTGTATTATTATTTTATTTTTGTATTTTCATGTTTCCATTCAATTTTAATTTATTGTATTTTAGTTCAAATATTTATTGTTGATAATGTGTGAAAGTAGTCATCTTGATATGAATTCCAAAAAATAAAAGTAGTCACTTTTTTGTATTAATGTACCAATTATATGTCCCTTAATGAAATTTATAAGCAACGACACAGTTCACGAGTCTCCAACATAAAAATTCACGAGCTCGTGATTTTGTGAACTTGCGAATTTTATGTATAAAATATACTTTATCCTTACGCTATTTTTATTATATTTCTTCCGGTCACGAATATTAACAAGAAAACAATTAGCTAGTGATAGAAGTTATGTTAGTGAAATTTTTAATTAAATACTAGTACTTAATATGGTATAAATAGTGAAATCAAGTGAATTTTACTCTTGAAATAGTAAATAATGATATAAAGGGGTAGCGAGAGAGTTAATAATCTGACACAAAAAAATGAGAAAAATAATTAATATTGCAGGTGAAATAGTTAGGACGTAGGAGAAATAAAGGCCACGTTAACAATTTAATAGGGTTTTAATAACCTGAATATAGCTCAAAATAGCGGAAGGGTTATAGTATAGTAACACTATCTAGTTTTTATCTTTTTCTCTTTTTTAGATAATGATTATCTTTTATCATTACGAGTATGACAAAGTGTTTATTTTAATTTTTATTTCCTTTTCACACTTGATTAGTCGTACAATTGAGAAATGCTTGTCCTAAAAGCACGAGGTTAGTGTTACTTTTGAGTTTTGAGCTTAATCGAGATAGGTTATTTTATATTGAAATTTAAAGGATATTTTGTTAAATAAATAGTCTACATTTTATACTGCTGATTGTGGTGGCGTTGTGTTGGGCAGATTCATATTCTATAGATGAGCCCAAATTAACAGTAATTAACAAAATTACAAAATGGGGGCTTCATATTATTTCAAAGCCCATAAATATATTGCCCAAGTATTGTATTGTTTCAGATAATGCTGACTATGTTTTGTCACAATATTATTTCTTTCATCTCATTCAATTTGATTCAATTTCCTTTTTAGGCGTCCCACTTAATTTGGCTTATTTATTTTTATTTTAGTATTTTTATTCATTTATATTATTAGATTTTATATAGACTCCCAATAAAGACACTCGGCAACCATCAAATGATAACCCCCGAGGCACAGAGAGAGAGAATATATGATATTTAGGGATGGCAACGGGTCGGGTTTTCGTGGGTACCCTCACTTCCCAAATTCTGATGGGACGGGTTTAGGAAATATTAAATGGTTTTGGGACGGGTTTGAGTCGAAACATGCAAACCCGTCACGGGTTTGGGTCGGGTTTGGACAATTACCTTCGGGTACCCGCTACCCAAACCCATTTATATATATAAGATAAAAGATATTATTATATGTATAATTTATTATATAATTATAAGTATTAGTAGATTTAGGGTTTTATTTGATTTTCTTAACCCACACACACATCCGTAAGAGTTAAGTCTTTAATGTTTCTCCTCTACTTTTGTAAATCTACTTTCGAAATATGACGACACAACGACAACGTAACATCAATAATCCATACTTCTAGTTATGTTTTAAGATTTTGTAAGTTCGTAATACTTTGCTTTGAGATTAATTTTAGTGAAATTTTCTGCTGATGTTTATGTTTTAATCATATTTATAATATTTTGTTATTTGATGTTTACTTTTTAGTATTCGGGTTTTTAGTGAGTAATAAACGGGTATTATTCAATGGGTTCGGGTCGGGTATGGATTTTAAAATTATTTTTTAATCGGGTTTGGAACGGGTTTGGGTATTGAAAATTTTCATGGGTTTAGATTTGGGAAATGCTTAATGGGTGGGTACCCGACCCATTACCATCCCTAATGATATCACGAGAGGGGCTATTTAATTTGTTTTTCAAACTGACAATTTATACATCTTGGTTGCGTGTTTGACTACCTCTTTTTACTAGTATTTCATTGTGAAAAATCTATAATAAGCTCGGACGAATGCACTAGCTCCACTAGCTGCTCAACCTCCAGAGGATCTTGATGAGAAATTCCTTCAGTACCCGCCCCGCTGATCGTCGCATTCCAACGCCTTCCGATAGGCTCAATGGCGTTCCAGCTTGTGACGGCGTCAATCCTGGCACCCCTCATTTCGGATAAATTTCCGATATTCGAGTACCACTTCGCGATCGTCACGGTACTCATTTGGAGCTGCGCCATTTTATGGTGTGAGAGCTTCTTCCCGTCGAGGGCTGGAGTTTACATCCAGCTCTTTAGGACATTCACGTACATCGTGTCTGCCATTTTGCTCATCGCCCTTTTTTCCCCTTGAAGAATGCTCTCTGTTGTTATGCGGTCATGCTTTTGTTTCTTTTCCCCGTCAGCTACTATGTGGTCTTCCCCAAGGGAGGTGGGCCACTACTTGATGCCAACGAAGCTGCGCAGCCACAACCCGCCGTCACCATCTAGTCTCCTACTATGTTCTCTACTTTTTCATTTTCAGCTATACTCGTTGATGACTGTGTGATCTTCGCTTTTATCTATTAATTAATATTAATCGTGTTTTTATATGCCTTATCCTTTCATGAATTAATTTTTACGGTATTTGTAATTGAGTTTCCAACATTACATAATCTATAAGACGGACCACAACGGGTGTCTCGTCGCCGGTCTCGAGACACCCCGGCCGACGAGACACCCCGATGCAGGAGGGTGGAGCTCGATACCGTCTCGCCGCGACGAGACAGTCTCAAGATGGCGCGTGGCCTTCACGCGTTTCCGATTTTTTATTTTTATTTTTATTTTTTTAACAGGCGGGTGCAATGCACGCGCCAAAAATAAAATAAAAATAAAAAATGGCAGAAACGGTAATATCCAACGGGCAAAAAATTCAAACGGCTATATAGCCGATTTTCCATTTTTTTTTTTTTGCAATTCATCCCTATAAATACCAACCTCCATACCACAAATTATTCCACACCAAATTCATCTTCCTCCTCTTTTTCTCTCTAATTTTCGCTCAAATTTCTTGCAAAAAAAAAAAATGTCTTCGTCGTCCGACTCCTCAACTGGCTACTCTTCCCATGGCACCGACGACGAGGTTATGTCGATGGTGACCAACCTCCAAGCTGCTGCGGCTCGGCTCATCGCCAAAAAGAAAAAAAAAGAAGGCGAAGAGGTCGGTCGTAAACCGCGATCGGGAGGCGGCCCTGCAGCAATTGATGGCCAACTATTTCAACGACAACCCGACGTACGGGCCAACTTTTTTTCGCCGGCATTTTCGGATGCACAAGCATCTATTCTTGAGGATTTGCGAGGCGTTTGAGCAGAATGTGAGATATTTCCGGCACAAGCAAGATGCAACCGGCAAATGGGGCCTCACGTCGGTGCAAAAGTGCACAATGGCCATTCGCCAACTAGCCACCGGTGGAGCGCCGGATGTTTTCGACGAATACTCGAAGATCGGCGATAGCACCGACCGTCTTTGCCTCCGGAAGTTCTGCCGAGGTGTCATCGACATATTCGGTGACGTGTATTTGAGGAGGCCAAACGCACAAGACACGACTCAGCTGCTGCGGATGCACGAGGAGCGGCACGGCTTTCCGGGGATGCTCGGTAGCCTGGACTGCATGCACTGGGCGTGGAGGAATTGTCTGAAGGCGTGGTCGGCTACCTACACTCGAGGAGATATAGGCGTGCCTTCTTTGATTCTTGAGGCGGTGGCGTCTCAAGACTTATGGATCTGGCACGCCTTTTATGGAGTAGTCGGCTCCAACAACGATATCAACGTCCTCAATTAGTCGCCCATATTTTCGGACGTGCTTGAAGAACGTGCTCCGCCGTGCAAGTACACAGTGAACGGAAAGCCCTACGACGGCGGTTACTACTTAATCGATGGGATCTATCCGGATTGGGCTGCTCTGATCAAAGCTCCTCCGATTGCAACGGATGACAAGGCGGCGCGCTTCAAGAAGATGCAGGAAGCGGCGAGGAAGGATATCGAACGGGCATTTGGTGTTCTTCAGGCCCGTTGGGGAATTATCCGGAACCCGGCGTGGGGCTGGTACGTACCGCACCTCCGCAACATCATGTTTGCGTGCATTATTTTGCACAATATGATCATTGAAGACGAGAGGGAGGAGGCCGAGAACTGGAGAGAGGACACAGAAACAACGCCGAGTAGTAATGTTACTCATGTCCCCTACCCGCAATCATGGAAGAATTTCATCAAACGGGACGCCGCATTAAGAGATGTAAGGAGGCACCATCGGCTCACAAATGATTTGATCGAGCATATTTGGAGCCGATTTGGAGCAGTTGACGAGTAGGATGTTTTTTATTTTTTTTTTATTTCAATTAATGTAATGTTTTTATTTGTTTTATTTCAATTAATGTATTGTACTAGTTATCTATTTAAATTAATGAAAATTTCAATTTTTCTTATTAAAAATAATGCAAAATAGAAATTCAGAAAATCCTTAGAGACACCCCTTAGAGACAGCCCCACTGCAGCTCACTGTCTCTATCTCCAAAAAATCCTTAGAGACACCCCTTAGAGACACTACCACTGCAGGTAGTCTAATTAGCGAATAGTACTATACGATTAAGGACGAGAACGAATAATACAATCAAATTTTTTAATTAAATTTTGAGTCTATATAAATTCTAAACGAGTTTCATAATTTACGCACTTATAAATCAGAACTGTGATCAACGGGTCAGTTCCCAACTGACGGATATTGCTATACATATTTATTTAGAAAGGAACACATATGAATAATTTTTTAATTGCATTTTAAACAAATACGAGTATATAAATTTCAAACAAGCTTGAATAATTCTAAACACCATCCCGAATTGTTTGATTAAGAGTCTCCGTTGAGAAATATCGAATATGTAGAAAAATTGCAGAAAAATTATTAATGATTTGTCAACGCGGCAGTTCCGACCCAAAATTGTTCGCATATAGAGGCCGATTTAGTAATGTCGGAGCAACTTTATCATAATTTTATGTTGAACCCATAAATTTAAGAATTTTTAATTAGGGACACATTCATTCTTATAAACAATTTTCAAAAAAACAAAAATTATACAAGACAATCTCTTTGAGAAGTAAATAATTTTTGTCCCTTTTGAGAAAAAAAGAGTGGTTTGAAAATTATCTATAAAAATGAGTGTGAATTAGATTTGAATTTTTAAAGGGTGTTACTTAAAAAAATAATAATAACTAACAAACAATATCTTTCTTATACTATCACCTATTAAATTTTATTAAATACTATTACCTGTCGATTTTCGACGGGCTATACACTAGTATTATTAAAAGGAAAATGATTCTTATTTTGAAAAAATCCTACGTCGCACCCTTTATATTCCTCCATTCATATTTATCTAAATTCTCAAATTTTTGAATTTTTAAATGTAAAATAATAGATTTTAAATATCTATACTAAAATCTTGTATCCCACATCGGTTTCCCAACGAAACTTTACCTATTGAAAATCCTATAAATACCTAGAATCAATATGTATTTTCTCATCTTTTGCTCCACCAGTTTTATTTGGCCAATTTATTTATTAATCGGCCGAATAAATAACTATATTTTATAGTTTAATTTGATTTAATTTGGTCAATTTATTAATTGGCCGAATAGATAATTATTTTTTGTAGGAGTTTTATTTGGTCAATTTATTTATTAATCAGCCGAATAAATAACTGCTATATTTTTTTAATTTAATTTAATATAATTTGGTCAATTTATTAATTGGCCGAATAGATAATTATTTTTATTAAGGAACCAATTTATTAGTTGACATAATAAATGGTTCCAAAATAGTTTGAATAATTTATTGGTTGACCGAATTAAATTTGAAAATAGTCTAATATTTTTTTATTTAATTTGATAAAAAATAAGTAATTTTTAATTTGCCAATTAATTAGGTAGACGAGCCAATTCCCAACTGATGGGTACCTCAACTCGGGATCCAATGTGACACATTTTCATTCTTTATTCTTATTAATTTTAAAATTTTCATTTTATTCATTTTTTTCATGTATTTTCTAAAATCTAGAATCGTCATAAATTGTGCATTTATAAATCAAAATCGTGGTCAACGGCTCAATTCTGACCCGGAACCGTGGCGGTAGACGAGCCAATTCCCAACCGACACTCGAGAAATTTTTAATTTTATGCTTTTTTCCCATGTATTTTGTAAAATCTATAATCGTCATCCATGAAATAATTTTTACGCTATTTGTAGTTGAGTTTCCAACTTTGCAATTTATAATTTTAATTAACGAATATTACTATACGATTAAGGACGATAACGAATAGTACAATCATTATTTTTATTAAATTTTTGGATCTATATAAATTCTAAATAAATTTTATAAATTACGCACTTATAAATCAGAGTCGTGGTCAACGGGCCAGTTCCGACTTAGAACTGTGGCAGTAGACTAATATACGGATTTTTTTTCAGAAAGGAACACAAATGACTAATTTTTTAATCGGATTTTAAACAAGTACGAGTATATAAATTTCAAACAAGTTTGAATAATCCTAACCACATCATCTCACATTGCTTTATTAATCATCTCCATTGGAAAACATAAAATTGGTAGAAAAATTACTAACGATTTATCAACGAGTCAATTCCGACCAATAATCGTGCGCGTAGATGAGTCAATTCTGTTTTTGAAGTTCCATTCTTAGTTAAAAAAGTTATTCTCGAAACTGGTAAAAGAGAAAACGAATGTTATCATTTATTTTTCTATGAATATATTTGGAAGATGATTATTTATATAATACTGTAATTTATAATTAAATTTTTATTTATTAAATATTGTGTGAATATTTTTGAAATATAGTTATGTATATAATTAAATATTAATTTCAGGTAAAAAGAAAATAAATGTCATTATTAATTTTTTTGTGATTATATTTGGAAGATGATTATTTATATAATTTAAAATTAGTATTGTAGTCAATAGGCCGGTTCCAGGTCGGAACCGTCGGGGTAGACGGGATGATTGTGAAGCGGTGGTTTAACTTATTTTTTTTCTTAATCTTGTGTTGAATTCATAATGTGGGGTATTTAAGGTCACTTTCATGTTATAGACAATCTTAACATTTATAGTATTATTCGCTATCTATATATCTCTTCTCTCTCTCTCTCTCACTACCTGCTCCTTCCCTTGCCTCTTTTTCTTCATAAAAAATTAAAAAAAATTCAGCTTTCGCTTTCCTGAGAGAGAAATATATTTTTGCCCACATCGATTTTGTAGAAGAACAGAGCTTTAACAATTATCGAAAGTAATGAGAATATATTAACAAACATAACTATATGGGTTTGAGACGTAAACATGTGGTAAAATTATTTTTTAATTGAATTTGAGATGTGTTCAAGGGATATAAATTCTAAGCGAGTTTAGTAGATTACATAATCGAATTATTTAACGTTAAATAATTAACAAATAATATTTTTTTAATCTATCACATATTAGTACTATTTAATAATTTTATTAATTTTTATTATTTCCCGTCGATTTTCGACGGGTTATACGCTAATTAATTAATATTCAATTATATAATACTTCTGTAATAAATTATGTTTTATGCATTCAATTATTGGTGTATTGACTAATCAGTAGTCCTTCATTAAATGTCATAATATAATTATTTTAGACTAATTGCAAATTTTAACACCATATTATAATTTTTATATAATTTTCCATTGTTGCAAGTTAAATGTGTAATTTTTTTTAATTATTCACTTAATTTTATCCTACAAAAAATTATATATCAAATCTTTGTACTCAGTAATGATAATTTATCTCCCATAGAATCTCACAATGCTAGTACTTCATACTATAACAAAGTGGAAATAATTAACAGTATCTATCAAGTTAATTATTAATTACTTGCAATCGGGATATGTGACATTTATCTTCTATATATTGGGTCGGTTTAGTTATAATTCTTTTTATAGAAGATTGAAATCTAAGGTAAGCTAATCTTATGTGGGGCTCTCACTTCTTATTTATGTTGAATCCTCTATTTAAATTTCTCCATATTAATTCATAATATTAGGGCTGAGCAGCGGGTCGGATCGGTCCAAAACCGACCCGAACCGATAACACCGACGGACCGAACTTTTTGAGAATTTCGGACCGCCGCCGACCCGATAAGAATTTTGGGCCGAGCCGACACGACCGAAGCCGAAATGTCGGTTTCGGGTCGGTTTGTCGGTTTGGGATCGGTACGTCATTATTTCTCACGCCTCATCATATCATTTGTATATTGTATATACAATTTAATACAGTCTCAATTTTGATTCTTTAAATATATGTTTAATATTCTCGAAATATCTCCCGCCTTTTTTAATCACCATTTTATTTTATTTTTAATAAAAACTCAAAGTTATCTTTAATCATGGATTATCACTAATTATACTTGTCGAAGTTTTGCTTTACGTACATCCAAACCATTAACATAATTTTCAATTCAATAAGCTTTATATATGACTTGCCTTACACATATACTTATTATGCGATTCAAGAGATTCAAGTTTTTGCTCTACACATATATATTCAAGTATTTGAAGAGATTCAAGATTATGGAGTTCGTTTTCTTTCTCTTTCTCATCATCTCCATTAAATGACACATTAATAAACTCTAAATAAATTTAATCAAATAGTAATATTTAACGCTTCTGAAATCCCAAACCGGACCTCCCAAGCAAGTCTCAAACCACTCAAAATAAGAGTATTATAAAAGTAAGTTATATCCTTCAAAAAAAATAAAAATAAAATGTACGTTCTAGAAAAGACCTATGTTTTCCTACAGGATAATTGTAGGGAAATTGCATGCATACTTCAATTTTCACATCTTCAAGTGTTTTGAAGGCATGCAAGATAATATGATTAGGTCAATTTTACAACATACCTAAAAAACTTGAGTTTAATTTATTCTTCATCTCTTGCCGAAAAAGTTGAAAAAAATATATATCATATACTTCAATTTTTTTTTTTCGTTCGTGGGAACTGCAACTACTACTTTTGATGCACACTGGATAAACTCGTCTGTGTGTAGTAGCTCGTCGGACATGTTTGACCTGTAGAGGCATTAGTGGCATTAGTGGATTAGGTTTGAACCTGACGATACTCCATAAAAATATCAGAAAGATAAGAAAAACGTTGATGCAACTAATACTCCATGATAAGCGACCTATATCATTTGCAATACCATTATAAATAAGTTATTATCATTCAATAAAAACTAAGCAAGAGAAAATGAGCTCAAAAAGGATATTCACCCTAAATTCCACGATGAATAAAAAAGATTCTAAACATTCCGGCGGTTCCACTCCTTGAACAAAATAGGTGTATATTTCATGTGACCGGAATTATCCACCACCACATGAACCACCAATGGTAGTTCATCCGACGCGCGACAGAGGCGGAGCTAGCACCCGGGCACTCCCGGCGGTCGCCCGGGCAATTTTGTTTTTTATAACTATATTTTTATTGATTTTTTTATTATTTCTCCACTTTATATGTATAATTGTAGGTTCACCCGCCCAAATTTACGACTAAATATATAAACGTAATCTCGCCCCGGTCACATTTCAAATCCTAGCTCCGCCACTGTGCCACGACTCATCATCAACTCCACCACCATCGGCACCACGTTCCAGCCGGAAACAGCCCGAGACGCCTCCTCCCACGGCATCCCTACAGCCTCCACCGCCGCCTTCACGTGGACCCGCTTCTTCCGGCCCATGCTGAACCCCTGAACCATGTGGGTCCCCACCGCAAAACTCTTACTCTAGTACTGGCCGTAAGATAAGGTCATTTTAAAATCTCCGTAGCTGCGGCGAGTTAAGGCCGCGCTTCTCTCGAATGTCAAGTCGACGAAAAGGGAAGTGTTGAACGTCGTCGTCCATGGATGATTTTATGTTTTTCTGAAACACTACTTCTGCGCGCTTATTTTGATTGATTTTGTAGAGGAGGGTTAAATGTGTTAATCAAGGAAAAACAATCTTTATCTAATTAAGGTAATGTGCTCAAATTAATAAAGAAAGTTCACGTTCTAAATTTTAAATGAATATTTAAGCTCGTATGCTAAGAATTGATCTAATTAATATTCAAAGATGTTATTGATGATGACAATGTTTATATTAGGGTTTTCTTTTCCTTATATAGCTAAAGAGTAATTAATAATGACAAGGCGAGGAGAGTGAAAAGAAGTTTAGCTATATATATTTACACAAGTAGATGAAGACATATTTATATAACTAAATATTCATGCATATATATATACTTATGTACGATTTCCTGGCCTGCTTTTTTGTGGTTGATAATTTGAATTTTTTTTTATGTACGATTTCCTATGTAAATAAATTATACTATTTTACAATGACCTCGAAGAAAACTATGAAATCTAATGCGTAAATAAATGTTCGAGATATCTTTTATTTTCACCCCAAAATCAAGATAATTAAAAGCTTTATTAATAATGGTTCTTATTTCCAGAAAATATAAGAGCCAAACATGGCTTTTACTTGAGCATACTTTATTCATTATTATACATCTACTTGGATATTCTCGAATAAGAATGTGAATATCACTCCATCGAGAATCAGTTCCGCTCACCTACCCATCATGATGGCACCGGTGCCCACTATTGACGGGCAATGCCACATGGATGAGGAGTCAACCATTTAAATAAATCAATTTTGAATTACTTATCAAATATCTTAATAAATTATGGAAACAATCGCATAATAATTATAACATAATCTAATTTCCTAATTAACCTAAATTGCCCACCAAGAATTACTTGAAACTCTGCCAATTTTTACTCCTCCTCCTTCAATCAAACCTTTGTTAAAATTTAAAGGATTTTTTTTTTTGTTAAATAAATAGTGTGTCACTGTGTCTACTATATACTGCTGATTAAGGTTGGTAGCGATATAATGGGTTGATCCATAAATAAAGTACAAAATGGGCTCATATTAAAAGCCCATAAGTATATTGCCCAAGTATTGTTTTGTTTCGTAAAGTTTTTACATTCTCCAATGAGAAAATTCTTTGGGAAAATATTATTTTCTTTGAGAAGATGAAGGAGGAGGAGTCAAAATTAACAGAGTTCTTAATTAATTTTTGATGGACGATTTAGGTTAATTAGGAATTAGATTATGTTATAATTATTATGATATTGTTTCCATAATTTATTAAGATATTTGATAAGTAATTCAAATTAATTTATTTAAATGGTTGACTCCTCATCCATGTAGCATTGCCACGTTAAGAGTGAGCACGTTAATGACATTTTAATTATATACTATCATATAAATTTGAAACAAAGATCAAGTAGGATTCGGGCTCCAATAAGCAAGTCACTTGCTTAGCACGTGACCCGACTCGTTTTACATTAATTTGATTATTCCGCGCTCAACTTAATTAAAATCAATGCACTACAATTGAAAGTCCGAACAAAATGGGAAATTTTTATATGGATGTACATGTAGTACATTCACCCCTCACATGATACTATTTTAATAATTTATTTTAAATTATTAAAATAGTATCATGTGAGGGGTGAGTGTACAAAATGTACACACTTTTAAGATTTTCTCAAAACAAAATGTCTTTCGTCAAAGCTCTAAAGATAATTGTCCATCAGACTAATAAATGACCGAATGATTACAAATTTAATGATACGTACATGAGTTAGCTATCATCAAAAGTATTTATTATACTTATTAAATAACCAATGTCATAAAATTTCGATTTTTCACGTGATTTGTTAAAGTGATGATCCCTGAGATAATAATATTAGCAAAATTGTTGTAGTGATACACAAATATAATAATCAACATATCGATCATTTGCATTAGATTGTATGCAGTGGCTGTCTTCATGGGTGTCTCGAAACACCTAATACATGGAGATAGTCCAGTGCAGCATCACTGTCTCGAGACTATCTCGTTACAATTAGATATTATCGAGACAGTGATATATTGATAAAATTAATATTCAAAATTAATAAACTAATTAGATGGAGACATCCCATAGAGACAATTCCACTGCAGCTGACTGTCCTCTATCTCCATCACACCCCATAGAGACATCTTATAAAGACATTACCACTGCAGATAGTCTTAGGATTATGAATAAGTTGGAAATAATCCTTCCCATTTAATAATTCCCATTTGAGATGAGCGCGGAGATTAAAAAAAAGAGAGTTATATGATAAAGAGTGTGATTAAGGTATTTGATTGTTGATCATGTTAAAGTGCGTTGAGTGAAAAAACACTGTATAATAAAGTAAACAATACTATTAATGATTGAGTGTGACGTAAAGCAAATGAGATCCTCTATTGCCTTTCCATGTTGCATCTCCTATTGCATTAATAAGAGAACGACATGTGGCATGACTAAGGGTTCAAGATTTAGGGTATATATAAGGAAAATATATTCCCTAAATTTTAAACCCATAATCACACCACGTGTCGTTCTCTTGTTAATGCAATATGAGATGCAACACTGAATGTAATAGAAGATCCGATCTGGACATAAAGTGAGTTTTAGTGTATTAATCGTTGCCGAATAAGAAAATGAGACTTATTGAGTGGACACCCGAAATAGCGAAATGACGGAGCAAATTACTTGATTTAAACGAGATTAAAAAGAAGAGGCTATTCACCCTAATATTCCACTATGAATGAATAAAATTCTACTCGAATTCAATAGGTTTTTTAGAAACCATGTGATCGGAAGCATCCACCCCCACACGACCCTCCAACACCGGTTCATCCCACTTATGATGACTCGATATCAACTCCACCACCATCGCCACCTTCTTTCCCGGCGGAAACCGCTCGAGACGCTTCCGGCCACGGCATCCCTACAGCCTCCACCGCCACCTTCTTGTGGACCCTCCTCTTCCAGCCCATGTTGAACCCTGAACCACGTGGGTCCCCACCGGAAAACTCTTAGTCTGGTTTTCGCCATAAGATAAGGTCATCTGAAAACCTCCGTAGCGGTGGGGAGCTAGGTCGCCGCTCTCTCAAATTTTAAGTCGACGAAAACGGATGTGTTGAACGTCGTCGTTTCGTTGACTAGAGATGGGACGTACACATCTTGTATGTACAGATGGGGTTTTGTTGCGAGAATTTAGAGCTCTGGTTGCGAGGATCATTATTACAACGACGATAACGACGACGATAGCGACAACGATAGCAAGGGCTATAGCAACGGCGATCGTTTTGAGCAGCCGTAAAAAGCAGCTGGCGTCGCATTCATATTTCTGATGATGGCCCATGGTGATTTTGTGTTCTTCTATACTCTACTTCTACTTAATGAATATTCTTTTTATCTATTAATTAAGGAAAAACAATCTTTATGTTAAGGTAACTTATGAAAGAGATATCATTTAAGGAAAGTCTAGGTTTAGAAGGAAAATTTTACCTTCGTAAGAAAGAATATTTAAACTGATCATAAGGTTAAGATTTCGATAAAATATTCAAAGATTTTCAGGCAATGTTCATATTAGGATTTTCATGATTATACAAAATAACACACTAAAAATTAGTATATCTATCAAATTGGTCAAATTTCATTAATAACTAGCTACATCCCCTAAACACGTGATTGATTTATTCAGTATGAGGTACACTTTGGTACGAACCAACCGCATCATCGTGTGGTTGGTCAACCCTGATCATTGACTTTTTTCAATTAATTGAGTAATATTATTAAAATAAATCTAATTGATTGCTAGGGTCCGGTTAATGATATAGGAGAGCTTCTTTCCTTACTGATTAATAAACTCTAATTAAAAATTAATAAATTTTAGTTAAAGAGAATTAAGTACATTGAAAAATCGAAAATAATATTAAAGGCGGGTGCATGTGATGCACGCCCCCTCCTTAATAAAACTGTATAAGGCGGGTTGACACGTTCAAATGACACGCTTTTGCATTGCTCGCATCCAAAGTGATTGAGCCCGTATGTACGGTATGAGCTATATTGCACAAATGGAGCACGGCATATTTATACAACACAAATTCATGCATATATTTCTAATTTAGTAACTAGACTCCCTATATTTTTATGGTTTATAATTTGAATTTTTATATTGGTTAAACCTCAAAGAAAAATTATGAAATCGAAATTGGGATTAATGCATAAATAAGTTCCGAGATATCTTTAGTTATTTCACCCAAAGGCACAAATCAATGGAAAATATATGATTTAATTTGAAATAAAAGCTGTATAATAGTTTATTTCCAGAAAATATAAGAGCCAAACATGGTTTTTAGAGCATACTTTAATTATGATGCCTACTTCGGGTTGCAATTTGGTGGGGAAGAGAGATTCGAATACGAATCTGAATATTGCTCCAACCACGCAAGAGCTAGCAATCTAAAATAAGTACCAAATTAAGGTGTTTTTTTTTTTTTATTTTTTTTAAGGAACAAGTTTGGACGTGCAAAATTATAATTATACATATAAAAGTGAAAAAAAAAATATACTAAATACAATTTTAATGTACTTCCCAAAAATTTAGGCTCGGCGATGCTCGGGGTCGCACCAGCCTGATCGATCCGCCACTTGGAATTTGATGTCATCAACTGTCCATATTTTTGGATCTTGGCCACACACGAGTGATAATTCCAAGAGTAAGACATTGGTGCGGCACGGTCTCACTTTGTGAGACAGCGCGTGGTGCGTGCACTGCACGTGTCAGCCTCTCACGCGCTCAATTTTTATTTTTTTTACAGATTTTTTTTTCATCTGTGTCTTCGCTCTGATTACTAATATAAAGATAATCGTAGTGACAACAATTTAGATTCTTCGGCTCGCTACGAGGCATTCGACTGTCCTCGCTCGATCTCTTAACCAAAGAAGAGGAAAAAAAAGGGAAAAAGAAATCTAAAAAAAAGTCAACGGGTTTGACCGGATCAACCTGGATCCGATCCGGATCCGGACTGAATTGACCCGGTCTAACAATGTGAGACATGTTGCACACAAGTAATTGTCTAATTCTATTTATCTGCGAAATTATAATTATACATATAAAAGTGGAAAAAAGAGTATTAAATACAATTTTAATGTACTTCCCAAAAATTAGGCCAATCGATGGTCGGGGTTGCACTAGCCTCAGATCGTCGGATCATGGCCGCACACGAGTGATAAATTTCAAACATAGTGATACAAGTCACGAAAGAGAAGTGTATCGGATATTCAAGTAGGATTCGAACCCAACTTGGCTTAGATTGATTAAATTCCGCGCTCAGCTTAAAAATCAATGTCCAATAATTAAAAGCCCGAACAAAACGTGTCATCTGCCATAACTTTAAAGATAGTGTTCAGCTACAATGCCATAATAATAGTTTTACTTTTTATCGAGTAAATTATAGCACGACATATTATATGATTAATTCCTGCCCATAACAATATTATTGATGTATTTTTTTCTATTAATCTGAGCAGGACAAATTGCAACTGGTGTATTTCCTCCCCCCATACACCAGATACTCGTTATCGGAACCATTAGTTTAAATAATATTACTCATAATGTATTTAATATTGCCAATGTGTCTACTCAACTTTCAGGAGTGAATTGATAATGTTAGAGTTACTTTAGCTGAAGTTGCTGCGAGAGGGAGAAGCTATTAATGAGATTTAGAATTTATGGGAAATGATATACAAATTTGTAATTCCATGAATTTGGTGTGTGTTAAAATTGAGCCTACTAAATTCACTTTTTGTTGGATTTTTAGCAAATAAAGAAAGCAGAAAATGTCTTTTTTTCTATTATAAGTTCATCACTTTTATAAGACTTCTTATAGCAAATTGTTGAAATAATATTAATCTCAAGCATATAGATAATATTGTATTATTTTTACGTTTACATACTTATAACTACAACATATGAGTTTCGGGTCGATTTTCGACGGGTTACAAAAATTCTTAAAATTCCACCTAGAATAGAGAATTATTGTGGTGGCTCCAAAAAAACTTTACTTGGAAAACATTAATAAATTATAAATGCAATTTATTAGCCAGTGACAAAGAAGAAGAAAAAGTAAAGGAAAAAAGACAATTAAAGAGTGCACAGAAAAAATGAACGAAAAAAACGAAGAACAAAAAGAAAAAAACGAAGGAAAAACTAGTCAACCAACCGTTAGACTAGGAGAAACTTTTATTTATTTTGCCAACATATTTTAGATATTCTATACAAAAACGAGTCAACTTCAACACATCTTTGTCTATCTTTTATGTAGCATTTGCGCAAACTTAATACGGAATCGGCAGATATTCCTACTATGGACAAATATCATACCAGAATTGCACAATTTGCTTCACATCTACTAAGTTTGCAGAATTCCACAATTTGCTTCACATTCCATTGTCAAGAGGCGAAAACAGTGAATGAGATAAAAAAATCATGGGTTTGATGGGCCGTTTGGGTGTGTACACGATGATCGTCCTCATTTTCGGCATTGCAATACCGACAGCGATATGCATAATCTATATGAGCAAAATCACGTGTACATTGAAGATGTGTACGTGCCATCCCTAGCTATCACCTTCGCATCCGCCCGCAGCGAAATAATGTTCAACAATACCGATACCGTATTTATCGAGTTAAAGTTCAAGAGAGGGATCGCCTTAACTCGCCCCCAAGTCGAAGATTTTATGATAAGCTTGTCTAATGGGCGGAATTGACATGGAGAAATTATGAATGAGGTAACAGACTATTTTCACGGGTTCAACATGGGCCGTAAGAGGAGCGTGGACATAACGGTACAGATGAAAGTGACGCTGTCGGAGCTTGCGTATCAGCTAGTTGCCAGCTCTCAGTCCGTACAGATAGAGGTGGAGTTCATGGATAATAATAATAATATTAAACAAATCAATATAAAAACGTTGCACACTTACTAATACTAAGCGATATACCGGTCCTTTGCATCACAATTATAAATAAGGTAGAGATAAAAAAAAGATAATATTCTAAAAAAATGAATAAAAACCCGCGAATTCAATAGGATTCTTATATACCATGTGACCGGAAGCATCCACCGCCACACGAGCCACCGCCCAATTTCAGCATCTTGTTCATCTCCTAGATTTTCCATGTTTCCTCTACCACGCCCACCTCATCCTCTTCTCGCCGCCATAAGAGATAGATGGAAAATACCAAGAGCGTAGTCTGGCTCTGATACCAAATGATAAGGTTGGAAACAAGAGAATAGGGATGAAAGATAAAATTGCTTAATTTGACTTCCAAGTCGGCAAAAACAAAGAAATGAGAACTCTATTCTCAAACTCTTTTTCTCAAATTATCAAAATACTCAACTCTAATTATTATCCTTCTAGGACAAACTATTTATAAACTCCAAACTTAAACAAGTTCACAAATGAAAAAGACTCTAAAACTAGAAACACTCTTAAACTAGAAACATTAAAACAAAGACTCTTCAACTTAAGTGCCGACCGAAACATTCATAACTCTTTGAATACTTGGAATCTGAAGCTACATAATATCTCGATGGAAAGGTAATTGAACTGACTTTCCAATGCCACCAGTCGTTCAGTATTTGGAGTTGAAATGCCAAAGTTATGACTGAAACATTGAAGGGTGGTCAAGCTGGTAGATTCTACGAATTTTGACCACATCACCATCCCAGAGCGATCTTTCTGCTATCTAAGTGATGCAATATTGTATCTCCTCCCGGGCTTGCAAACTGCTCGAGAGATCATCAGGGACGGGACCAATGTGTTTGACTGGACACTGCCAAATCAAACTAAACCTATTCACCGTCTAGTCGACAGATGTCTCGACATCATCGACGATGTCCGCTGCGACCTCACCGACGACAGGGAGACTTGCTCAAGTTCGCTGACTACAGTAGAAAACTAGTGGAGATAGCGATCGAGGCCAGGGAGTTTCAGTACAAGCTGAGAATGATCAATCTTGTTTGCACAATCACAAATGTATTTTTGCTGACGAGCACTATCTTTTGGGCACTCTTGCTTCAAGTGATGTTGAAGTTGACAGATTTGATTCAGAATACGGACTACGAGAAGAAAACCAATCTGATAGCAATGATAGGCATGATTATTCCCTACTGCTTCCCGATCTTCTGGAAACTGGCGTATGATTGCAGAAAGAAGGAGAAGCGAAGCTGATAATATGATATATAACTTTTTTTATACCTATAATATTTATACAATAATTTTTAGCAGAAAGTCAAAAACCAACTATCAATGGCTATACACATTAGACTCTTCTATTATGATAGTGGATGCTATCAAGTTGGTCATTTGATATGTTTGTTGCATGGCTACTGATTAATTGGTTGTGATCTTGAGAGTCATGTATGGATGAATATAAATTAAATTTACTATTTTTATGGTTACCTAATTACGGTAATTTGATTAAATATTTGCTGGGAAGATCTTAATCATTGATCTAATTAGTCTTTTAAGTATAAGTATAGGTGCATGCTTAATGTCATTTATCAATTAAATTATTTGATTAAATCTTTTTGTGTTAGCTAAAATTAGAAATATGCTCATGTTTTGCACGTGCATCTTACTAGTATAATAAAATCAGCGAAGTTCAAAAATTTCTCCTATTTTTATTCATTAATATTTGTGTTTAAGTCAAAATGACTAATAATTTAAAGACATGAGTATTAATCAAGGTTAATTCGGATAGATTTGTTCAACCTGCTACTCTATATATTTCACTCATAAAAGAAGTTAACATTCAATTTAAACGTATTCAGATATTCTCTTAGATCCCTCTCTCTTTCCCTCCAAAAAGAGAAGGGGCGACTTGCTCAAGTTCACCGACTACAACACAAAGCTAGTGGAGATAGGAATTAAGGCTAGGAAGTTTCAGCGCAAACAGAAAGCGATTATCTTTGTTTCGCAAACACAAATGGAAATCTACTCATGGGGGCTATCTTTTTGGCACTCATGCTTCTTGTTATTTTGAAATTGACTGATTTAATATAAAGTACGGACCTCGGGCATAAGTAAAAAGAGAGCAAGGAAACAAGCAATACGATAGCAATGATAAGCATGATTATGTCGCACTGCTTTCCAATGTTGTGCAATTCTCTGTCTTTACATATTGAAAAAGGAGCAACAAAGATGTAGCTAGCACAATTTGAAAACCAAAACTTTCTAAAATAAATTAATAAATTAACATATAGTTTTAGTTTCTAAAAATTGAAACACAAATTTTAGGTAATTTTTCCAGTTTCGTTCTATTTCTTTCTTATTTTTCTGATTCAAAATCAGATGTAATACGAGCCTAACACATTGAATTTGCATTTGTAATTAGTTTTATTTAATCCAATCAATTTGATACTCCCTCCATATCTTTTTATTATACCCATTTTACCTTATTTGGATGTATCATTTCATTATACCCATTTCCTAAAATGGAAATACAACATATGATAATACCCCACTATAACTCATATATTACCACATATGCCACTAAAAGCTACTAACTCTATTCTCTCTCCTATTTGATATGACAAAAATACCCCTAAAAGTTACTTTATCTTCTCAACTTTATTATAAACAACTCATTTTTCTTAATATGTGTGCCCAATCAAATAGGTATAATTAAAGGATACAGAGGGAGTAATAAACTACATATCTTGGCCCAAAAGACCAACTATATTGCTCTTTATGGGCTTATAGGCCCAATAATGCATGGCCCATTTAAAGCCGTTAAGCTTTATAATTTTGCCTCCCTCGGCCTAGTTTTGGCCATTACATGCTCATCTCAATTAAAAAATTATATCCTACAATTGGAAGCCCAAACAAAATAAGTTTACGTTTTGCAAAAGTATCTAGAGAAAGTTAGTGCCTTATTCGAAAATTTAAACTCTAATATTTTGATTAGGCCAATTTTACAAAACGTCAACGTTAATATTTTTTTTATCCTAATAGATCTTACATTATTATCGGGATCGTATTTGTTTATTACATATCTATGTTATTTATATTCTAATATTAGTAATTCTTGTGATGAAGATCATCAAATTTACAAAAAACTTAAAAACTTAATTTTAGGTGCCACAGGCCCACAAGTTTTTCCTCAGTAAAAGATTTTAGGTTCAATCTCGCTTGCATGCAATGAAGTTTATATCTCACCTTATTGACGGTGTAGTTGTCCCACTCCGCGTAGTGGTGCATAGAATACATGTCTCACTTATATAGTGGTGCAGTGATTTCTATATATCTGTACCTCATTGTAAAAAAAGAAAAAAGACATTGCACATACAATTCAAAACTATTTACCTACCTGTGTGGTTTGTAGGTTAGTACATAAAAATAGAGGTTTACCCAATGCGCACCAAAATAGATTATGTGGATTACTACGATATCAAAAAAATAAAAAATAAAGAGAAAAAATATAAATTGGATATCAAATTTTACGTGATTTAAACCCAATGATCCCCGATAATAGTTTTAAAAAGACAAATTTATAAACATTGCCCACCCATACAATATAAGCGACATATTGATCCTTTCCATTGCCAAAAATAAGAGAGTATTCCAACTACAATATAAAAAGTAGATAAACAATTTTTTTTAAAAAATGGTATTCACCCTAAACATGTCACCAAATCCACTCCACAAACTCAATAGGATTCTTAGAAACCATGTGACCGGAAGCATCCACCACCACACGCGCCACCAACGGATTTCCGTTGAGACTCATCATCAACTCCACCACCATCGCCACCACGTTCCAGCCAAAAACCTCTCGAGACGTCTCCTCCCACGGCATCCCTACCGCTTCCACTGCCACCTTCACGTCGACCCTCCACCTCCAGCCCATGCTGAACCCCTCAACCATGCGGGTGCCCACCGGAAAACTCTTACTTCAGTATTGGCCGTAAGACAAGGTCATTTGAAAATCTCCATAGCGGTGGCGAGATAAGGTCGTCGCTCTCACGAATGTCAAGTCGACGAAAACGGAAGTACAAATCATTTTGTTGACTAGAGATGGGACATACAAATCATGTATGTATGGAAAAATTTTGTCGCGAGAAGTTAGCTCAACGGGGATAACTATTACAACAATGAAAACGATCATTATGAGAAGACCATAACAACAGCAGTAGAAGCAACTTGAAGAGGGAGTTTGGCTGAGCTTAAAAAGCTCCTTAGAACAGCTTATAAGTTATTCACTATTAAGGATTTAAGAGCTTATAAGATGTTTTAAGGAGTTTTTAAGCTCAGCCAAATACCTCGAAAGCTTGCTTGCATATATCAGATCTTTCATGGTGATTTTATGTTTTTCTGAATAAGATTATGAATGCAAATGAACGCAAAAGGTGATGATCTTCATTGATTGATTTGTAAGGTTTTTATAACCCTATGACTAAGGAAACAATCAAAGCAAAGATGATGTTCAACAAAAAATGAGAAATCTTAGCCACTATCGAAATACAATATTCTACTAACTAGAAATTAATACTGAAAATAGCGATAACAAAACAACAACCAAGACAAAGTCTAAATTTTTTGAGCCAGTTTTTTAAGGTTTGGGATAAATTATCCTAATACCCAAGAAATTGCGACTGTGATCCTGTACTCCTTACCATGTTTTATCATCTATTTCATTCGTCGAATTTTTGACATTTGACGATTTGAAGGATAATTACATACCCTATTTTAGAGGTATATATAAATCCTAGTCAATTCCACATGTCGTTTAACTAACGGAAGGAACAGAAAATGAAACACAAATTGGGAGTAGGAAATCTGATTCGAAAAATTGCTATAGCTATCTTATCAATCCTCTTTACTTATTATATTAGTATTTTATATTCTAACACCTGAGTGATTATTACGATCAAGACCATTAATTTTGCAGATTACCTAAAAACTGAGGTTCGATATATACTTTAATTTTATTTACCTCGCCGAAGTTAAATCAGACTTAGATTTTTACGTTGATTTGTAAAAGTTATGATCATCTTCGATAATAATATTAAAAAGATAAATACTAAACCGTTCTGCACTCACATATAATAACCGAATCCCTACTCATCATCACCTTCATCGCCACGTTTCCGCCGGAAACCGCCCGAGACGCCTCCTGCCACGGCATCCGCACAGCCTTCACCGCCACCTTCACGTGGACCCTCCTCTTCCGGCCCATGCTGAACCCTTGAACCATGTGGGACCCCACCTTGATACTTGTACTCCAAAACTGACCGTAAAGCAAGTAAGTCTATCTGAAAAGCGGGTAGTTGTAGCCAGTATAGGCCACGTGTCTCTCGAATTTCAAGTCGACGAAAACAGAAGTGTTGAACGTCGTCGTTTTGTTGAGGGCTGGGTCGACTAGGGATGGGACGTACAAATCTTGTATGTCTACACTCACACTACTGCTCAAATTATCCATAATTGCGTAAAATAAAAAGTATGCTATTCCGGTCATGACGCATAGTCCGAGGGACAATAAGATGATATCGTGCCAAAATTCGCGGCCGCGGATCGGATGAAAATCCTCATAAGCGGCGCCCATGGTGATTTTCTAAGTTTTTTCTCATACTCAACTTCTGAAATTAGTTGTAATTCTTTTTGTAAACGAGTGAAGTCTATTAATTAAGGAAAAACGGTCTTTACCTTAAGTAATTAATTAAATAGATACTACTATATATCAAATAAGGAAGGTTCATGTTCGACAAGGCAAAACAAATTTTACCTTCACAAGAAAGAATATACAGTATTTAATCTCACAAGGTAAAATTTGACCTAATATTCAAAGATATTCTTGCTGTCTCAACCATATAGTCTCGTCGATCTCGTTTGAATACTATAAGTTTTTAGTAATTTTTTTATTTCATTATTCTGTATTATATACTCTTGTGGAACACAGTAGCAATTACTATTGTGTCTACTAGTGATTTATTGCAAGCCCAAATTTAATTACATAATATAACTAGCTAGATAGATCCCCTTAACGTGACAGACTAAATTAATTAATAATGAGCTGCATATTTGCATAAGAGAAACGATAAATTGACATGATAAGATTTTGACCAAAATATCACTTTTTCTATTTATAGAAATTTCACTAAACGAATTTAAGTTGAGTCCAATTGTAGTTGAATTTAATTCGATTTGAGTACTATACAATCAATTGGTTCCCACTTACTGTTGATTAGCAAATTATGTGTACATAGTAATTTGTGACACAAATTGACTCATATTTTATAAATAAATGAGGGGATAAAAACTGAAAATTCACATGTCTCGCGTTAAGTAAAGTAGTTAGAAATTCGACACAATTAACTTTTAACAATATTGATGATCTTGACATCAAATTGATTGGGAGATGATAGTCTTGCATGGCATAATTGCTTGTGTCGTTTCCCCTATATAGGACCTACATTGATGCAAGGGGATGGCTGTTCCCTAATTTTTTTTTTTAATATATATATATATATATATATATATATATATAATATTAGATTTGGGAAATTGAATGATCTTGATGCCCTTTTGGTGATGCTTGTAGAAATTAAAAAGCTTATAACTTATCCGACGATTTATTTGTTGATCAAGTTAGTGTTGATTCTCCCAGTAGTTACTGCAGCTGTGGAAAGAGTATTTTTGGGATGATCTATGTAAAAAATAAGTTGCAAAACAATATGGACGATCAATTATTAAATGATTGTCTAGTAACTTTCATTGAGAAAAAAAAAAATGTTCATGCGAGTTTCTGATGAATATATATTGATGGTCCCGATACGAGTTACTGGTGTATGGGGGGGGGAATACACCAGTTAGGATTTTTCAACTTTTGAAAAACTTAACACTTGAAATCAACTTCAACTGAGTAAAAGGACTCAGTTGGGATCTCACAGCTGAGTAAGTAACCTCAGCTGGAAGAGTCGTGCTGTGCGGAATGTGGTGGAAAAAGTACTCGTAAAAACAAACTCACGCTTTTATGCACGGTTGGTCACAACCAAAACTGTTGATGTGAAAGTATGCAGATTGTATGCGGTTAGTTTGTCAGTTGAGATATGCAAATAAAGACTGAACACAAATAAACACGACACACAAGATTTACGTGGTTCGGAGAGAACTCCTACGTCCACGGGGAGATGTGAGTCCTCACACCTCAGTCCAAGTTCTTCTGGACAGTTCCACTCAGCTTACGCGGGCTGAGCAACCGTTACAGTTTAATTTCCGGGCACTAAACAGCCTAAGTCAAGTTTGCGGGTACTTGACGACCTGACTACTCAATTACAGGAAGAGTAATGTCCTAGCACACTTTTTAGGGTGTGAGAAAGGGTAATATTTCCAACTACAGCTCGATCACGAATGAGAGCTGGATCTAAAGTTTGAACGAATAAACACTCAACCTAAGATCAAAAACAGTTTTGATCTCTAGGAACCCTCAGCTACTAATGTTCTCTCAAATTGGAACTCTCAGCTGCTGATGCTCTTAGATGATGATTTTGCAGAATTGCTTTTTGCTTTGATCTCTCTCGTGAAAGCTCTTGAATTTTCGTCGTCTCACTTCTCTATGTTCTCGAATGAGAGAATGCCTCTATTTATAGGCGGAAAGAATCAACTAGCCGTTGGAGGAGCAGTTGATCTCTGATCGGTTGAAAGCGATGGCTTGTCTCTCATCTCTGCAGACTTTCCCGATATGGCATCTGTGCTCTTCTGCTTTCCATCTGAGACAGCCTTGTGTTGGGCCAGATGGGGTAATGACTGAACGGTCAAACCCTCATGTGACTTCCTTTTGAAATTCAAATCTTTGACAGTCAACTTCGGTTTGTCGGTTGAAAGTCTTGACCTTCGTCTGAGTGATTTTCAGCTGATGTTCCGATCTGTCGAGCTCTCAGCTGACTTTGAACTTCAAACAGTTGAACTCCTTGTTCGGATTCTATAACTGAGGTTCTGAAACTGAACACTCAGTTGTCTTCCTTGTATTTACTCAGTTGGGTTTGAACCCTCAGATGATTTCCTTTTCATCTGATGTTCTCTTCCAATCAACTGTTTCTCATCTGATGAACGCTCAG